>ML390041.1:0-31460 GCA_005239525.1 Nicotiana knightiana | reverse complement strand
GGGTGTCTGCTTCCTCTATCCCGAAGATGTCCTTGGCTCAAGCCCAGGAAATTATCGTTGGTTCATCTTCCTCGAAGAGGAAGATTAGTGAATCTCGTTCCATGGAGGAAGAGGAAGAGGGTGCTTTAGTGCACAGGCCACGGAGAAGGCAAATGGTTTTAGATGACGAGCCTGCTGCCTCAACCTTGCCTTCCGTGTCTGCGCTTGATCTNCTTCCGTTAGGGAAGTAGGGTCTTCCAGCAGAGAGATGCGGCAGGTGGTAATAGAGGTTCCAGCTGAGGGAAACCTTTTCAAGAAGACGGGTGAGCCTGAAGTGTGGCTCAAGCCTTTAATAGGTCTCACTGAGAAAGCAAAGCTAGCTAGCCACGGTGCTCTCACATAGGCAAATGAGGTCATGTATACTTCTTTGAAGGTATGGTGTAAGTTATCCTCTTTCACTCTCGTATATGAAATTTACCATATCTAACTGGTTTACTTCTTATAGATTAACCTCATAGGCATGGAGCTTATGAGGAGGATTTCAAACACAGACCAAAAGACAAGAGAGTTGCAGGCAAAAGTTGATAATTGGAAAGCATAGTATGACAACTTAAGGATTGACATGGACGCTTTAGAAGAGAAGAGGAGTACCTTGAAGCGGCAGATGAGACTTATGGCAGCAGAGCTAGAAGTGGAGCAGGCTTCTTGCAGTCAAGCTGACAAAGACAAGAGTGTTCTGGAGTCTTCATTTGCGGAGAAGCTGTCCCATGCCTCAGAGGAGATTAGAGACTTAAAGAACTTGCTGGGGCAGAAGGAAGAAAATACTTAGGCAAGCTCATGCAATCACTCACTCGCACTCAAGAAGATCTTCGAAGGGATTTAGACAAAGCTCAAGCTTTAGATGAGTCGATTGTTCCATTAAGGGCCTCTCATGAAGTTGTGGAGGTGGAGAAGGACGGGCTTAGAGCTGAACTTCAAGTGTGGGCACAAGATTATGAAGATTTGGAAGAGGTGGCTGATGTCGATGTGAGCTGGGCGTATATGAATTCTCGCCTTGACACATTGATGGAGATGAGTCAAGAGGGTTTTGACCTTAGCGTTGAAATAGCCAAAACTAAGGAAGCCATGGAGAAGGCTCAACAGGGTCATAACCTCTCTTCACCTGATAGTGAGATTCCAGCCGCTCATGCCTCTTCATCCTCAGTTGCTCCCTTTCCTTCCGCCTCTGAAGTCAACCCCTCTCTTTGAAAAGATCTAGTTAGTTTACCCTTTTTTTCTTTTTCTTTGTATCAATTGGTGGTTACCCCCAGTCCCACCGGGGGTAAATTTGGATTTTCTTTAAGTCCCCAAATGACAACTTAGGGGCACCACAATGTAAATTTAAAAATCTTATACGGCTAAGTATAAGTTAATGCTTAGTTTTAGCCGTTTTTTAATATATAAATATCAGTTCGAATTTTGTTGAGTTTTTGTTTCACTCTCTAAGTCTTTTGCATGCTTTATTTTTCGAGGTTTTAGTTTTACCTTTGAGTTTTGCATGTGGAATGCTTTAGACTAATCGTACCTTTTTTATAATAGGTACGGTGTCATATTAAATGTGTGCCTTTTTGTAATAGACATAGTTTATGGAAGAGGGATCTTTATAATCGACATGAAGAAGACGTCTCAACTTCATGATAATGCAATAGAGTGATAGGAATTTTACACATGTTTAAGGATGTTTTCAAGGAATGTTTTTTGTTTTAACTTCCATGACATTTATAAAAACAGTTACGAATAAGAAAACATTTCCCTCGTACTTATTAGAAAACTGTTACTAAATAGTTACGGGTAAAAAAACCCCAATCTTTATAAAACTATTACTAAACCGTTACGGGTAAAAACCTCAATCTTTCTCGGGAGCTAGAGGAAATGCATCTCAGGTACATCAATTAGTAGGTATGAGAGGATTAATATCAGATCCTCAATCCTTATAAAAATTGTTACTAAACAGTTGCGGGTAAAAACCCCAATCTTTATAAAAACTGTTACTAGTGAAAAATAGTTATTTCCTTGTATTAATATCGAAAAAATGTTACCTATGAAAAATAGTTACGAAATACAAGAGTATACTAAATCTGTTAAACAAAAACAGTTGCAAGCGTGAGTTTTAGATGATAACCAAACACATGTTTGATAATAGTTTCTTGAACAAATACAAGGGTTTAGATCTTTTATCCATGTGTTTTATTCGAGAACAGTTTTTTGAATGAGTATATTGATGATGGTCTTTTTCCCCAACTGTTTTCGTTAGAACAGTTTTGAATAATTATAAAGATGTACATTTCTTTCTCGTGACTAACATTTTTCCTTTCAACCTGAATATGTTCGAAGGTTTTTGCTTTTTGCATTAGGCTTTGTATTTGGATGGCTCTTTTGATTTCTTTCGATTCTGCTCATGTCACTTGTCTTCATTGGGTAGATGGGTCTCTAGGCTTGAGCTTTTGACTTTCTGATAGTCTTCTTTGCTTCGTCTTAGCCTTCCATACTGCATAGTCCCCCAAGTGTTTGAGCTTTGAAGAATGAAATTTCGAGCACTTGATTATTATNATCGGTAATTGTGTTATTTCCTCGCGTCTTTGCAGGTCTAATATCATCATCTGGTGATGGGTTAGCTTTGTGCCTATCATCTAAAAAAGTTAGTAAATTTTTTAAATGTTCAAAATAAAATCGAATGTGTGATACCTGACGGGGGGGGGGGTATTCTTTTTATTTTTAGAAGTAATACTTCTTTAGATGGATGGCATTCCATCTTGTTGGTAGAACTCTGCCGTCCATAACTTCCAATACATAGGTGCCTTTTCCAGCTATCCCTCAGAATTTGTAAGGTCCTTCCCAGTTTGGATTTAGCTTTCCTGCACCTGCTTCTTTTGTCGATTGGAAGACTTTTTTGAGGACGAAGTCCCCAATTTTAAAGTACCTGAGATGAGATTTACGGATTTAATAATGCTCTATGATTTGTTTTTGAGCTGTCATCCGTATCAATGCTGCTTCTCTCCATGGTTTGAGCAGGTCCAGGTTGATCCTTAGTTCGTCATCGTTTTCACCTTCCGTGGCTGTTGAGAATCTTATGCTTGGTTCACCAATATCCACAGGTATTAAGGCTTCTGAGCCATAAACAAGTGCGAACGGAGTTTCTCCCGTGGCTATTTTTGAGGTTGTTCTGTATGCCCATAGTACCACTGGTAATTCATCAGGCCAGTTTCCTTTGGCATTATTTAGCCGCTTCTTTAGATTGTTGATGATGACCTTATTCGTTGATTCAGCTTGACCGTTAGCCACGGGGTGGTACGACGTTGAAGTGATCCGCTTGATTTACCAACTTTCGAAGAATTTCGTGATTTGTGAGCCTATGAATTGTGGGCCATTATCACACACAATTTCCTTTGGTATTCCAAAGCGGCATATTATGTTTCACCATAAGAAGGTTTTAACTTCCTTTTCTCGTACTTGTTTGAACGCCTCTACCTCTACCCATTTTGTAAAATAGTCGTTATTACGAGTAAAAATCGTACCTGTCCTTTAGCTATGGGTAAAGGTCCTACTATATCCATCCCCCATTTCATGAAAGGCCATGGGGATATTATTGGATGTAATAATTCCGCTGGTTGATGCATGTTATTGGCAAACCTTTGGCATCTGTCACATTTGGATACAAAATTCTCGGCTTCTTCTTCCATCTTAGGCCAATAGTATCCGGCTCTGATTAGTGTTTTCACTAAGGATCTTGCCCCTGAGTGATTTCCACAGTGTCCTTCGTGGACTTCTTTCATCACAAATTCCGTTTGGTTAGGCCCATTGCATTTAGCTAGGGGTCCTCCGAACATCTTGCGATAAAGTAAGTTGCGAATAAGGCAATACCGTGCAGCTTTGCGGCGTAGTTCTTGAGCCGGTTTCCTGTCTTCAAGTACGGTGCCACTCTGCAAAAAATTAAGAATTTCATTTCTCCAGTCCCAGGTTAGGTTGTTGAAAGTTACCTCATTCCTGTCCTGATCTATTATTGAATGAAATAGTTGAACGACAATTGTATTGTCTTTGTTCGTTACTTCCGTGACTGCTACGAGGTTAGCTAATGCATCTGCCTCCGCATTTTCCTCTCTAGGTATTTGCACTACCTTCCATGTTTTGAATTGTCTCACGAGCTCTCGTGCTTTTTCAAGATACTGTTGCATTCTAGTTTCTCGAGCGATGTAAGTCCCCTGTATTTAATTTACTACCAGTTGGGAGTCGCTGTTGATCACAAGTTGCTCGATACAGAGATCACGTGCAAGCTCAAGCCCTGCAATAATAGCTTCGTACTCTGCTTCATTATTAGTGATAGGATAATTGTCGCGTCTTTTCACCCGTGGGTGATATTAAGACTATGACTAAGCCAACGCCTTTTACATTTGAAGAAACATCAGTGAACAAGGTCCACATGCCTGGATTAACACCATTAAAGAGTTGTAACTCTTTTTCTACTTCAGATACAATGCCATTACTAAAGTCTGCAACAAAATCAGCTGGTATTTGAGACTTAATTGCAGTCCTAGGCTGATAAATTATCTCATGCTCACTTAGTTCTATGGCCCACTTGGCTAATCTTCCTGATAATTCTTATTTATGAAGAATATTAAGGATATGAAGTCACAACAGTGATTGGGTGGCATTGAAAATAGGGTCGTAATTTTCTAGATGCCATTATTAAAGCTAAAGCTAACTTTTCCATATGTGGATATCTAGTCTCATCATCTAGTAAAGTTTTACTTACATAATATATAGGTGATTGTTTACCTTTTTCTTCTCTTACCAATACTGCACTTACAATAATTTCTGAGACAGCCAGGTAGATGTACAATCTTTCTCCTTCTTTTGGCTTTGAAAGTAGTGGTGGTTTCGATAGATAAATCTTCAGTCTCTTGAGGGCTTGCTGACATTCTTCAGTCCATTCGAACTGATTCTGTTTTTTGAGAACTGAGAAGAATTTAAAACTTTTTTCGGAAGATCTAGAAAAAAACCTCCCCAGAGCTGCTATTCTTCCTGTCAATCTTTGAACCTCCTTTTTGTTTGTTAAAACATCAGGTATTTCCTCTATGGCTTTAATTTGAGCGGGATTTACCTCTATTCCTCTGTTTGATACAAGGAAACCCAAAAATTTGCCTGATTGCACTCCAAAAGCGCATTTCTCTGGATTCAACTTCATATTATACCTGCATAAAATATCAAAAGCACTAGATGGGTGCTGTAAATGGTCTTGTGCTTGTGTTGATTTTACCAACATGTCATCGATGTACACCTCCATCATTTTTCCTTCGAACATCTGGGTCACTAGCCTTTGATAGGTGGCTCCAGCGTTTTTTAGGCCAAAAGGCATGACTTTATAAGTTCCCCTGTTCGTGATAAATGGGGTTTTTTCCTCGTCTAAAGGATCCATTTTAATCTGATTATAACCAGAATATGCATCTAGAAAGCTTAATAGTTCATGGCCTGCGGTAGCATCAATCATTTTATCTATATGAGGCAATGGGAATGAATCCTTGGGGCATGCTTTGTTTAAATCAGTATATTCTACGCATACTCTCCACTTGCCATTCTTTTTAGGTACTACCACAGTGTTTGCCAACCAGTTAGGGTACATTACCTCTCGTATTGAACCAATCTTCAAGAGTTTTTGTACCTATTCGTCGCTCACTTGGTTCTTGAATGGTCCTTGCTTTCTTTTCTTCTGCTTAACAAGTACGAAGGATAGATTTTCATTTAGTTTATGAGTCATCACTTCTGGTGGGATGCCTGTCATATCTGAGTGGGACAACGGAAAACAGTCTGCGTTAGCCTTTAAATAATCAATTAACTTACCTCTTCGAGTGGGGCTTAGCCTCGTGCCTATATACACTTTTTGCTCAGGTTTTTGTTCAGATAACGGAAGAACTTCGAGGTCTTCTGTAGTTGTTTTGATGTGATCATCTTCCTCCAGTTCTTGAATGACGTCCGGTCTGGAATTCGCATCTGTGTGGTACAGTACACCTTCCGTGGTAATTTTACTCTTCTGCTCGTAAGTATTTTCTTTCGTGCCTGTTTCAGCAATAATATCTTTTGTACCTATTTGGGCAGTAACTTTTTCCATGTCTGTTTGGGCGGTGTTACCTATTTGGGAGATTTCCTTATATCGTAATTCTTCCACTTCTATTTTCTTGTTGTAGTGTACCACAAAATTTATATTTTTTACGGTCTGCTGATCTCTTTTGATTCGTTGAATCCCCCATTCTGAGGGAAATTTAATTACCTGATGCAATGTGGAGGGTATCGCTTTCATGTCGTGGATCCATGGCCTTCCAATGATCACGTTATAAGCCATGTGAGTATCGATTACTTAGAACCTAGCTATTTTGATCACCCCCTCCGCATAGGTGTTATGCTCAATTTGTCCTTTTGTTATAACCGTAGAGTTATCAAACCCGGATATGGCTCATGCTTTTGGGATTACTTGATTCCCCAGTAGAATTTCTTTCACGACTCTTAGCAAAATGATATTGATTGAACTGCCTGGATCAATCAACACTCTTTTTACGTTAGTGTCATGAATAAGTAGAGATATTACCAGAGCATCATTGTGAGGAAGCATTAATCAGCTGATATATGCATCATCGAAGGTTATATCGTCCTCTACACGAGCACATTTCCCGTGTGTAATTGTGAACTTTGTGGTTGTTTTGCAAATCACTCCATTTACTTCTTCACCGCCATGTATTACGTTAACGGTTTGTTTTGGAGATGGAGGCTTTGGGGACTCTTGCATGTTCCTCATGTATGCCTGTTTACCTTTATCACTAAACAATTCTATTAAATAGCCTTGTTATAACAAATTTTTTACTTCTCCTTGTAAAAATCTGCAATCCGCAGTTTTATGCCCATGATTGTTGTGAAATTCACACCAGTGATCTGGGTTTCTTCTACTTGGATTTGACCGTATCTCTTTGGTCCATTTGAACTTGTCTCCCATGTTCTTCAATATTGAGACAAGTTCAGTAGTACTTACGTTAAATGTATGATCCCCAATTTGAGTACTACCTCTAGGTCATTCATCTCGATCTTTTCTAGATCTAGACGAGGATGAGATTAGATCTCTTCCTTGTAGTCTATAGTCCGACCTAGTGTTTTCGAACCTGGGGCGGATATCGAGTCCCGAGGGTCCTAAGTAAGGATCTTACCTATTTTTACCTGATCTTCTATCTGACTCAGGTCTTCAGGATATGGAATGATCTTCATCTCTCGAACGCGCAATGATATCTTCTTCTATTCTGAGTTTAGTACTGTACCTGTTATATACATCATTCCATGTTGTGGTGGGGAATTTTCTTAGATTCTCCTTAAGTCGCCTGGTGGCTTCTAAGCTTTTATCGTTCAAATTTCTTGCAAATTCCATGGCTGCCCAATTATCAGGCACCCTGGGTAACTGCATTCTTTCTCGTTGAAACCTATTTACAAACTCACGGAGTAGTTCCGTGTCTCCTTGTTTTATTTTGAATATGTCTTCCATTCTTTTCTCAACTTTTTGTGCACCAGAGTGTAATTTTATAAATGAATCTGCAAGCTCAGAAAAAGAGTCAATAGAATTTTCAGGGAGAAGAGAATACCAGGTTAGAGCCCCTTTGGTAAGTGTTTCCCCAAATTTTTTGACAAGGACTGATTCAATCTCTTGTTTCGTTAAGTCGTTGCCTTTTACCCCAGTTGTGAAAGCAGTCACATGGTCGCGTGGGTCAGTTGTTCCATCATATTTGGGAACGTCAGGCATTTTAAACTTCTTGGGTATAGGCAAAGGTGCCGCACTAGGATTCTACGTTTGTTGAGAATATCTATCAACATTGATGCCTTTGATAACATGTGGTACACCAGGAATTTGTTTGATGCAATCGTTCTGCTCCTTCATCTGTTTTTGCATGGCTAACAGTAAATTTTGTAATTCTGAGTTATTAGATATACCTGGTCTCGTTTCGAGAGATTCATTAGGAGTATCTCCTCTTCCTGTGTTTGCCAACCCAGATTGAGGATTTTCCATGGTGATGGTGTTATCGGGGGGTGGCGTTGGCGGTGTAGGCAACGCTGCTGGTAATCCTCTCGCAAATTCCTGCAAAGCTTGGCTCACATGCTCTGCAATCATTTGCTTTACATGATCTTGTTCCACAGTTTGATCATTATTACCATGGTTGTTATTGGATCTTTCTGGGGATTGTTCCCTTGAACCACGTGGGGTTCCGGAAGGTGATGTAACTGGGGTTCCACTTCTTTGCTGGCTGTTGTCATTGGGGTTTGACATAATTCAAAAGATATCACTTGGAAAGTAAACAAAGATTATAAGATTCCCGGTAACGGAACCAATTTGTTTAACCAAAGGATTAGACTCTTTGACTAAAGCTTATTTTTAAGATAAATACGGGTACTGATAATCGAGATAATGAATAATAGACAATACTACAGAAAATAAAAGATCGAAGTTGATTGTATTTCGAGAATCAGATGCCTTTACAAGTTGTATTCCCCTCCCTTATATAGGAGATTCTTATAACGTACGACTGCTGCTACGGTTACTCATTAATGACTAATTATGACGTTAATGAGGCGTTACAAAGGATAACGGTAAATAGGAGTTCAGTTACATAACGTTCGAGTAATCAATTGTGGGTTCGTGAATATGCCTGTAGCTTTGTCTAGATTCATTCTGACCGTGCCTCTCTCCCGTTTTGATCAAATTGGACTTCCCGTGGCTGATAAGTTCGTGGGTTTATTGAACCGTGTCTCTTTGTACCGTACCTCTTCAAAGAGTTATTTCCCGCTATCGTGTTTTCCCGTGTCCACGTGACTAGCTGAGTTGTCAAAAGCTGGCTTATGTGTGAAACTCTTTTTTACCAATACACTACTGACAATCAATACCTGGATCTGCACAAAAATGTGCAGAAGTGTAGAATGAGCACACCACAGTGGTGCCCAGTAAGTATCAAGACTAACCTCGGTGGAGTAGTGACGAGGACTAGTCAAGACACCCACTGGTCTAATAAATTGAACAAGTATCAATATAGAAATAAAGGTAAAAATGATATACACATAAGGGCTACACAATATAGCTAACAATACAGTGAATTCAATAAAAAAAAGAAAACAATAAGTATCAGCGGAACCCATGAAATAACACAAAGATTGAATAGAACACAAACAAACCTGGAGTGTAAATATACAATACAGAGATGTAATGACTCAACAACTTCAACCACTTCTACATCATATTCGTAGTCATCTCTACGGGGTTCCAAACCTCGGACAATCACCATTTACGGGTCCCAATATTCGAACCCTAACACTTGGCATCTTCCGCCCTCATTCGAGTACTAACTGCACGGATGACTCACGTGCCAATTGGGCCATTTCCACCCATACGGTAAGTACAACAAGAGTATCTATACTTGACAACAACAAGGGGACCTAAATCCGTTAATATTACTTAACTGCGTGTATGCTTGTGCAGGTGTCCTAACATGATTCAACAACCAATACGCATAAGGTAAGAAAACGGCAACACGTACATTGTCATCTCACAAATTTCTACACGAATAAACTCACACAGTAAGTGTTCCAGTACACATTATCAACAACATGCAATTCCCCAGGCCAACACAAGTATCACAAACAATCCCCGACATAGCCCACCTTGTCTCGCCACGTGTGCAATAGTAAAGTATATGCCCGCCTTGCTTTGCCACACGTGCATAAACATGTTCCCACCTTGTCTCGCCACATGCGCAACCCATATATACATATCCCGCCTTGTCACACATGTGCAATATCATTAGAAAACACAGCATGACAGAAACCACGTGCAAACCCCCATATCGGCAACCACACAGCATAAACCTCGTGCATCACCACAACAAGTACAACAACAACAATTGACAATAATACAAGATACAGTGGATACATCAATTCAGGAACCTTTGATCACAAGAAAAACAAGGCTAGTTCACAAGGATAAGCACAACAAAGAATACTGGGCATAATAAGGACAACTCAACGAGGAAGAAAAATAACGTATAAGAGTCGTACCCAAATGCACGGTTCAACAACAAGAAAACTCACATGAATACGATAACTCCAAATAAGGGCAAGTCACTAAGGTATAGAATATCTAAACTTCTTTTAAGGTTGAGCAGTTACGAGGATATTCAACAATTTTCACTTAAGGACAAGCAGCAGGAATAATCATACTTCAGTTAAAACCAAAACAATTATAGGATGAGATGAAGATAATCACAATTTGAGATAAGCAGGTAAGAAGACATAACATGATAGTAAAAGGAGTAAAATCTTCTAATAAGTCAATAAGGAGTCAAATAGGCAAGAGGAGTAAATCCAAAAGTAAGAAATCCTACATTTAAGCAAGTAAAGATGAAACTAGATATTAGGAAATTCAATCATGTCGAGAACAATTCATACTCAACGAATATAAGGACCTAAGATTCCTAAAGGTCCAACTTTCCACACATAAGTCTGAGCACGCACTCATCACTTCGCGTACACGGACTACAAACAACATAGACGACTAAATCCTAAGGGGTAATTTCCCCCACACAAGGTTAGGCAAGATACTTACCTCAAAGATGACAACTCGGTACTCTAAAATGGACTTCTCGGGTGAAAAGGCCTCCGGACGGCTCAAACCAACTAGAACAACTTCAAAGCACACATAAAACGTGTAAGAAACTATTCCGGATAATAAAGTCTAAATCTTTATCGAATTCTGAAAATCGGTCCCAAAGTCGACCCTCGGTTTCGCACCTAGAAACCCGGAATTTTTTTCAAAAACCGAATACCCATTCCGATACGAGTTCAACCATACAGAATTTATCAAATTCCGATACCATTTGGTCCCTCAAATCGCGATTTTTCATTTTAGAAATTTTTCTTCAAAAACCAACATTTTCCCCAACCAAAAACCCAATCTAAATGATAGAAACAAAGATTAAATCATGGAATATATTAAATTCTTACTCAAAATATGAAGAAATATGGCAAACTCTCGTTTATAAGACACTTCCAGGACTTGTGCACCTGCAACCACTTAGCCGCATTTGCGCAACCGCAGCTGCGCATGGACAAATCGCACATGCGCTCAATTCCGCTCCTGCGCTCCATTCCCCGTTCTTGGAAAGCCGCACGTGCGTTCTATTTCTCCGCACCTACGGAGACTGTCCATGCCAGCCTTTCTCGCACCTGCGCCTCCTCCTTCGCATCTGCGACCATTGCACCTGCGCCCAAGGTCCGCAGGTGCAATTACACCAAAATAACTCAGCCTCCCCAAAACCATGGAATTCATCCACGACTCGTTCGAAACACACCCGGGGCCCTCAGGACCCCGTCCAAGCATACCAACAAGTTCCATATTCTAATACGGACCCGATCGAGGCCTCATATCACATCAAAACACGACGAAGCTATGAATCACACCATGAATCGAGCTTATGAACTTCCAAATTCATTAAGCTTCTAAACTCGTGCCGAAACCTATCAATTCAACCTAAAATGATGCCAAATTTTACAGACAAGTCCCAATTCACATAACGGAGCTGCTCCAACTCTTGGAATCGCATTCCGACCCCGATATCCCAAAAAGTCAATTGTGGTCAAACCACTCCATTTTTCAACCCTCAAATGTTCCAACTTTCGCCGAATTGCCTCAATTTACTCCACGGACCTCCAAATTCAAATCCGGATGCACGCCTAAGCTCAAAATCACCATACGAAGCTGTTGACATTATCCAAAACTTATTCCGGAGTAATTTAGATAAAAGTTAAATTCCACCGCTTAAGCTTCCAAAACTAAAATCCTTCTTCTAAGTCGACTCTGAATCACCCGGTAACTGAAATCAACCATGCACACAGGTTGATATACATAATGTGAAGCTGTTCAAGACCTTATGCCACCGAACATAACTTAAATACTCAAAATGACCGGTCGGGTCGTTACATTCTCCCCCTCTTAAACGAATGTTCGTCCTCGAACGTGCCAAGATTCGTCTCGAACTCATCCAATCACTGAATGCACACTTACAACACGCCCGCGGGTTACCCCCACGTCACCCCAATCTACATAAGATTGACGACACCATAAAAACTGCAATTTTGCCTTTCTACCAACACGAATAAGCCTTGGACCCCAAACTCTCACCTTCTTTTCATTTCCACAAGACCCGATTCTAAATCCATATCCGGTATCAATCTCAACCAGCTACATCAACTCATTCCTACACTCATAAGGTACGACCACACAACATAACACACCACATAGGTCTTTACTAACACTTCCGATCACAATAGCTGCCCGAAATCAACTCAGCACCGACAATCAACCTCATATCCGANCACAAGTTACGACCACACAACATAACACACCACATAGGTCTTTACTAACACTTCCGATCACAATAGCTGCCCGAAATCAACTCAGCACCGACAATCAACCTCATATCCGATATAACTCTATTTCAAACCTCCATCACGCTGATAATAATTCAAGAAACACTAGGACCTCATACTTTGACACCCGAATCACCAAGACACAACTAACACCACTGGGCACACATCCCGCAAGCTAAAACTCAAAAAGCACAGAACAAAAAAAAAGAGCACATATACGGAAACTATCAAACAAGCCCGATAAGCACAACTCTCTATCAATGCTAACCTACAAAACAATATAACAAGGAAAGAATCAAAGCATATAAATGGATCACAAGGACCCCATCTTGATAAAATTTCCACCGGTACTCATCCTGGTTCAAACACATCGAATCTCAAGAGATCGCGAGGGTCTCTCTCTCAACTCCAAATCACATATTGAATATATATCATACCAATTGAAATATTCCACTAACTTAGCTCTGCCAATAAGATCACAATACTTACTGATTCTCACCCCGGTAAAGTATCAAATCACAGCTCGTAACATAAATACTCAAGAAAAATCACATCAGGTCTACCATGATGAACAACAAGGACTCATCGCTAGCCTCACCACTCTAAGTGAGAACTCGTCCCGACAAGCAGAATCGAAACAAATATACGAAATATGCTCCTCGGTAACAGATCAAAACATACATGTATGATAATGTTTGGCACAACGGACTCCAGTATACTATATGAAACACCTCAACGGGCCGGGCCTCCCCCTCTTGGGCGCCCCTACTCGTGTGAATACCTTGTTGTGACCCATCTTCCCGAAGCCTGGGACAATCTGTCATCATGTGGCTGATATCTCTACACTCAAAACAACCTCTCCGCTGATGTGGCTATGGAAACTGTGGAGTACGAGTACTCTGAGACTCCTGAGTACCTGAAACTCCATGCGTAGCCGATAATGCAAATTGAACTGGCTGACCCATAAAACCTCTACCGTTGTGATGACCCAAGGGGCCATTTTATGAATTAAGACTCCGTTATAGGATTATTAACTATAAACATACTAATTTTAATTACCTCGATTTGCATGCGCAGTCCGGGCATTAAACCGGAAAGCTTTTATGCGAAAAATAGTAAATTCTAGAGTTGAAATTTGATTATAGTTGACTTTGGTCAACATTTTGAGTAAACGGACCCGATCTACATCCCGACGATCCTGGGAGGTCCCGCGGTAAAATATGGGACTTGGGCGTATGCTCGGAAACAATGTTTGAAAGAAATTATTTTGCTGAATTATTAATGAAATAAAGAAAAGAATTAATATTTGAAACCATTGGTGTCGAGCCCATATTTTGGTTCTCGATACCGGTACATATTTGTTATAGTATTTAACTACTATATGTGAAATTTGGTGAGAATCGAAGTTTATTTGACGTGACTCGGACGTCCGGTTGAGAAATAGTGAACTTTAAGTGTTCTTGAGAAAAATGATGAGTTTTGAGGTTTAATCCATAGTTCTACATGTTATTTTCGTGATTTGATCACACGAGCAAGTCCGTATGATTTTTTAGACTTGCGTTCATGTTTGGTTTAGAGCCCCGAGGGCTCGGGTGAGTTTCGGATATGCCACGAAATGTTTTACACTTATGAAGGTTTGCGGGTTTTCTATTTTCTGTTGCCCATTTATTTAGTGCTTCACGTTCGCGTAGCATCTATCGTGAACTCATAGAGTAAAAATTTATCTGGGCCTTTTTGTTCTATGCGAACGCGGGACCCCTGATGCGAGCGCGATGGGCTGGTGGAGACCCTACGCGAACGCGATCTGGTCCATGCGAACGCGTAGAGTAACGGGCATGAGGGAGGGGTGTATTGGTAAAAAAGATTTTCACACGTAAGCCAGCTTTTGACAACTCAGCCAGTCACATGGACACAGGAAAACGCGACAGCTGGATGTGATTCTTTGAAGAGGTACGGTACAAAGAGGAACGGTTCAGTAAACCCACGAACTTATCAGCCACGGGAAACTCAACTTGATCAAAACGGGAGAGAGGCACGGTCATAATGAATCTAGACAAAGCTACGGGCAGATTCAAGGACCCACAATTGATTACTCGAACGTTATGTAAACCTCAATTACCGTTATCCTTTGTAACGCCTCATTAATGTCATAATTAGTCATTAATGAGTAACCATAGCAAGAGTCGTACGTTATAAAAGTCTCTTATATAAGGGAGGGGACTACAACTTGTAAAGGCATCTGATTCTCGAATACAATTAACTTTCATTTTCTATATTTCTGCAATACTGTCTATTATTCATTTTTCTCCATTACTTTGATTATCAGTAACCCGCATTCATCTTAAAAATAAGCTTTAGTCAAAGGGTCTAATTCTTTGGTTAAACAAGGGGAATCTGACTTTCCTCTATGCGAACGCAGCCCAGTGACCGCAAACGCGAAGTCCAACAGTTCTGACTCTATGCAAATGCGGGCAGGACCACACGAACGCGATGAAGGCCTGCCCAACTATATTAAAATAGTGTTAAAACGGGCAGAACTCTTTTTCTTCCTATTTTTCGAACTACCAAGCTCTAGAGATGATTTTCTTCACCAACGTTCATCCTCAAAGTGTTGGTAATAAATTCTAAACTTATCTCTTTCAATTACCCAATGTTTTTCATCACTTTTAAATCAAAAATCAAGATTTTTCATGGTAAAAATTGAGGGTTTGGGTAGAATTAGTGAATTTTGTGAAAATGGGATTTTGACCTCGAATTGAGGTCGGATTTCAAAACTAATTGCATATTCGGGATCGGGGTGAATAGGTAAACGTAATTTGGTCCAAACCCCAAGTTTGGACCAAGCGAGCCCGGGGTCGGGTTTTAACTTTTTTTTGAGAAAACTTAGGAACATCATAATTTTCAGTAAAAGTTACTTCCTTTAGCATTAAGTAATGATATTAAACTAATTATGATTAGATTCGAGTGTGTTGGAGGTGAATTCAAAAGGAAAAGTGGTAATGGAGCAATGAGTGACATGCGGAATTGAGGTAACTGTTGTGTCTAACCCTAGCTTGAGAGAATATGTATTGTATGACTACTTGTTACCTGTTTGTTTGTTAAATCCAATGTATAGGTGAGGTGGCGAGTACCTATACGTTGTGGTCAGATCATACCATATGAGTAAATGCTATTTCTTGTTATTCTGGTTGTCTTAAAGCCCATCGTCTGTGATTATTGTTGTTAGTGAAATGTTGAGAAAATTGACTTGAGATTGAAATGACCAATGATGATAATAACCATGATGAAATATTTATTTTTTGTGAAATTCCTTTGAGAACATTGAGTTGAGATTGAAATATTAAATGGTGATAGAAATTATGATGAAATACTGTTTATCGTGAAATCCCCTTCTTTTGGTTGTTGATGATTTGATGAGATTGTGAGGAAGAGTGTAAAGCACGAAGGGTGATGCTGTGCATGACTTAATTATATTATGAGGAAGAGTGAAAAACACGAAGGGTGATACCGTAAAATTCTTAATTATAATCTGGTGAGGATGAGAGTAATATCACGAAGGGTGATGCCGTGTATTCTATTTATTATTTGGTGAGGCTGACAGTAAAAGCACATAGGGTGATGTCGTGCAAGTTTACTTTCTATCTTTGATTGCTAAAATTATTGTTGATCACTATCTGTGTTTGTCTTATTGTTTTCCTCATTCCTTATGTTGAACATTCCCTATCGCATTCTCCCTTCCCATTAATTGTTGTTTATATACATTAATTGCTATTATTTCCTGTTAGCATGATTTCGATGTCCAGGCTTTATGTGGTGTCTTGTCCTAGCCTCGTCACTACTTCGCCGAGGTTAGGTTCGATACGTACTCAGTACATGGAGTCGGTTGTACTGATACTGCACTCTGCACTGTTTTGTGCAGATCCAGGTACTGACCAGAGTTAGGAGATATCAGTAGCTGCGCATTTTTGATCGGAGAAACGAGGTAGATCTGCTGGCGTCCGTAGACTCCTGGAGTCTTCTCCTATTCACTTAGATACTGTTTTATTTCATTCGAAACAGATAAATTATTTCTTTCAGCCCATTTATTTGTAGTATTCATTAGTAGTTCGTGAATTGTGACACCAGACCCTGGGGTAGTTTCATAGTTATATATTTAGTTCGTGGTTCGGTTTATTTATTTGTTTATCATTTTATTTTTGGAATGCTAATAATCGTAAATCATTAGATTTAATCTATTCTAAATTTGTTTTTATTGCGTTTAAATAAGTAACCAAAGGAACAATAGCTAATCGATTCTAACATCGGCTTGCCTAGCAAGTATTGTGTTAGGCGCCATCACGATCTCGTGGTATGGGAATTTGGGTCGTGACAACCGTGTCGTACCCTGCCTCCATAATAAGGACCAGTAGATCTCTCCGGCCTACGAGGCCTCCTCGCCTCTCTACCCTCTCTCTCCTGACCTCATCTTTCCTCCCTCTCACAGCCCCGCCCGACATCTCTCTCATAGTCCCACCTGTCATCTCTCTCATGATCCAGCATGCCCTCAACTCTGCGAGCAATCCCTACCACCTGCTGAAATGAAACATCCGATTCTAACTCCTGAGCCATGCTGCACCGAATATCATGCCTGAGGCACTCAATGAATCTACTAACACGCTCTCTAACTGTAGCAACCAAAGCAGGTGCATGCCTGGCCAAATCACTGAATCTGACGGCATACTCTGATACTGACATAGTGCCCTGATGCAACCACTCAAACTCCGTGCGCCATGCATCTCGGAGGGATTGAGGTACAACTCGCTCACGAACATCTCTGAAAACTGACCCCATGTAAGTGAAGCTGACTCGGCCGGGCTACCCAACTCATATGCCCGCCACCACTGATAAGCCGCTCCCCTGAGCCGAAATGTAACGAAAGCAACCCCGCTCGTCTCCACAATGCCCATAGTATGAAGAATGTGGTGACACTCCTCCTGGAAATCCTGGGCATCATTTGTCACCAATACACTGAAGGTAGGAGGGTGATACTTCTTGTACCTCTCAAGTCTAAGTTGTTCTTCCTTAGATGTTGCTGCCCTAACCACAGGCGGAACTAGGACCGCAGGCTGTGCTGCCATGACACCCGGAACCTGACCAAAATGATCTCGCTGCTCTGGAGTGTGGGCGACGGGAGTTTGAGCTCCTCCCCCGCTCTGTGAAGTAGTTGGTGCACCCGAAATCAACCCCGCCTGAGTCAAGGCACCAATCATATCCCAGAACTGTGCCAAGGTCTCCTAAAGTCCGGGTGTAAAAACAGGTGCCTCCGGTGCGTGCCCCCCAACTGGAACTGCTGGTGGCTCCTCAACGGCTGCTCTAGCAGGTGCTCTAGTTGTGGCACGTGCCCCTCGTCGGGATCTGCCTCTACCTCTATCCCTGGCGGCATCTGCTCCGTGGGTAATATCCTCAGGATCTGCAGCTCGCATCCTCACCATCTGTGAGAGAACGGAATGATAAATTTTTCAAGCTTCAAGATCAATAAACTCGCACGATAGGAATGAAAGAACTGAAGTTATCCTAATAGTTCTGTAGCTTCTCGAAGATAAGTACAGACATCTCTGTACCGATCCTCAAGACTCTACTAAACTCGCTTATGACTCGTATCATTTCTGAACCTAGAGCTCTGATACCAACTTGTCATGACCCAAATTTCCCTCTGTTGGGTATCGTGATGGCACCTAGTCTTAAGGACTAGGTAAGCCTAAAATTTCTTGGAATAACAACAATAATAAATAAAATCTAATATTTTTCTGAAGTAAATAATTCTTTATACATTGCATATTCCCAAAAACCCAGTAGTACAAGTCATAAGATTTATAGAGTTTACTACAACTTCTTATTACAACTATTTGGAAGCAAGTAAAAACAATGTGAATGCAAAATAGGAAGGTGACTCTAAAGCCTGTGAGACGACGACAGGTTTACCTTGAGTCTCCTCGGTAATAATCCGTGCAGCTACTGACGATCAATACCCGGATTTGCACAAAAATGTGCAGAAGTGTAGAATGAGCACACCACATAAGTGCCCAGTAAGTATCAAGACTAACCTCGGTGGAGTAGTGACGAGGACTAGTCAAGACACCCACTGGTCTAATAAACTGAACAAGTATCAATATAGGAATAAAGGGAAAAATGATATACACATAAGGGCTATGCAATATAACTAACAATATAGTGAATTCGATAAAAAAAGGAAACAATAAGTATCAGCGGAACCCATGAAACAACACAAAGATTGAATAGAAATTAAAAATCTGGAGTGTAAATATACAACACAGACATGTAATGACTCAACAACTTCAACCACTTCTACATCAAATTCGTAGTCATCTCACGAGGTTCCAAACCTCGGACAAATCACCATTTACGGGCCCCAATTCGGACCCTAACACTTGGCATCTTGCGCCCTCATTCAAGTACTAACTGCACGGATGACTCACGTGCCAATTGGGTCATTTCCACCCATATGGTAAGTACAACTAGAGTATCTATACTTGACAACAACAAGGAGACCTAAATACGTTAATATTACTTAACTGCGTGTATGCTTGTGCAGGTGTCCTAACATGATTCAACAACCAATAAGCATAAGGGAATAAAAGGGCAACACGTACATTGTCATCTCACAAATTTCCACACGAACAAACTCACACAGTAAGTGTTCTAATACACATTATCAACAACAGGGAATTCCCGCCTTGTCACACCGTATGTGCAATATCAGCAACCTCGTGCAAACCCCCATATCAGCAACTGCACGGCAAAACCTCGTGCATCACCACAACAAGTACAACAAAAATAATTGACAATAATACAAGATATAGTGGATACATCAATTTAGGAACCTTTGATCACAAGAAAAACAAGGCTAGTTCACAAAGATAAGCACAACGAAGAATACTGGGCATAACAAGGACAACTCAACGAGGAAGAAAAATAACGTATAAGATTCGTACCCAAATGCATGGTTCAACAACAAGAAAACTCACACGAATCCGATAACTCCATATAAGGGCAAGTCACTAAGGTATAGAATATCTAAACTTATTTTAAGGTTGAGTAGTTATGAGGATATTCAACAATTTTCACTTAAGGACAAGCAACATGAATAATCATACTTCAGTTAAAACCAAAACAATTATAGGATGAGATGAAGATAATTACAATTTGAGATAAGCAGTTAAGAGGACCTAGCATGACAGTAAAAGGAGTAAAATCTTCTAATAAGTCAATTAAGAGTCAAATAGGCAAGATGAGTAAATCCAAAAGTAAGAAATTCTACATTTAAGCTAGTAAAGATGAAACTAGATATTAGGAAATTCAATCATGTCGAGAATAGTTCATACTCAACGAATATAAGGACCTAAGATTCCTAAAGGGTCAACTTTCCACACATAAGTCTGAGCACGTACTCGTCACTTCGTGTACACGGACTACAAACAACATAGAAGACTCAATCTTAAGGGGTAATTTCCCCCACACAAGGTTAGACAAGATACTTACCTCAAAGACGACAATCCGGTACTCTAAAATGGACTTCTCGGGTGAAAAGGCCTCCGGACGGCTCAAAACCAACTAGAACAACTTCAAAGCACACATAAAACTTATAAGAAACTATTCCGGATAATAAAGTCTAAATCTTTATCGAATTCTAAAAATCGGTCCAAAAGTCGACCCCCAGGCCCGCACCTCGGAACTCCGCAAATTTTACAAAAATTGAATATCCATTGTGATACGAGTTCAACCATACAAAATTTATCAAATTCTGATACCATTTGGTCCCTCAAATCATTAATTTTCATTTAAAAATTTTTTCTTCAAAAACTAATATTTTTCCCAACGAAAAAAACAATTTAAATGATAAAAACAAAGAGTAAATCATGAAATATATTAAATTCTAGGTGAAGAACACCTATCCATTCGATTAGCTTGAAAACACCCCGAAAATCGCTCCCAAATCTGAAATCCAAAACTCAAAATATGAAGAAATATGGCAAACCCTCATTTATAAGACACTGCCAGGACTTCCGCACCTGTGACCAATTAGCCGCATCTGCGCAACCGCAGGTGCGCATGGACAAATCGCACCTGTGCTCAATTCCTCTCTTGCGCTCCATTCCCCGCTCCTGCGAAGCCGCACGTGCGCTCCATTTCTCCGCACCTGCGGAAACGCCCAGGCCAAACTTGCTCGCACCTGCTCCCCCTCCTTCGAACCTGCGCCCAAGGTCCACAGGTGCGATTACACCAGAACAACTCAGCCTTCCCAAAACCATGGAATTCATCCGCGACTCGTCCGAAACACACCCGGGGCTCTCGGGACCCCATCCAAGCATACCAACAAGTTCCATACTCTAATACGGACTCGCTCGAGGCCTCAAATCACATCAAAACACGAGGAAGCTATGAATCACACCATGAATCGAGCTTATGAACTTTCAAATTCTTTAAACTTCTAAACTCATGCCGAAACCTATCAATTCAACCCGGAATGAGACCAAATTTTGCAGATAAGTCCCAATTCACATAACGGAGCTGCTCCAATTCTCGGAATCGCATTCCGACCCCCAATATATCAAAAAGTCAATTATGGTCAAACCATTCCATATTTCAACCCTCGAATGTTCCAACTTTCGCCGAATTGCCTCAATTTACTCCACGGACCTCCAAATCCAAATCCGGACGCACGCCTAAGCTCAAAATCACCATACGAAGCTGTTGACATTATCCAATACTTATTCCGGAGTCGTTTACATAAAAGTCAAATTCCACCGCTTAAGCTTTCGAAACTAAAATCCTTCTTCCAAGTCGACTCCGAATCACCCGGTAACTGAATCCAACCAAGCACGCAGGTTGATATACACGATGTGACGTTGTTCAAGACCTTATGCTAAAGTGCAAAGCTTAAATTCTCAAAATGACCGGTCGAGTCGTTACATCTATTTGACCTGAACCCAAGTTAACCCATTATTATTTATAGCCCATTATAACCCATTAAGCAGTCCAAATCGGCAAATACAACCCATGAAACTCACCCAAAATAAAAAGATCTAAATCCAACTTATCTAAAATTTACTTATTGCTCTAATACAATGCCACATAAATTAGAATTAAACACAGTAGTACTTAGTAGTAGTCATGGGTAAGCACTATAGTAGGACTCGTACAGGGGTAATCCCAAGACTAGGGTCTAACAATGCATTCAAGAAGGTTGGAAGGTATGTACTAAAGTGTAACGATCCGGCCAGTCGTTCCGAGAGTTTAGCCCATTTCTCCCATTTCTGCTTCATTGCTTGTGTAGTTCATCTCTTTTGTGTGGTGTTAGGTTGGTTGACTCGGGTTCAGAGTGGTCGTGGTGAGAATTAAGGCACTTAGTCTCTTAAATGAGCTCAATAGTTGGAAGAGTCAACTGGGAGTTGACTTATAGGTAAACGACTTCGGAATGCGGATTTTATGGCTCGGATAGCTGCGTTAGGTGATTTGGGACTTAGGAGTGTATTCATAATGTAGTTTTTAGGTACGGTGTAGAATTAGGCTTGAATTGGCGAAAGTTAGTGTTTGGCGATTTTCGGTCGGCAGTGAAAAATAAGCTATCGGGGTCGGAATGGAATTCCGGAAGTTGGATCAGGTTTGTAGCGTCATTCTGGATGTGTGTGAAAATTTTCATATCATTCGGACGAGGTTTGGTTAGTTTCGGCATCGTTGGTGCATTTCGGAAGTTTGAATATCTTTAGGCTTGAATCATAAGTTGATTTGGTGTTTCGATGTTATTTTGGGGTGTTCCGAGAGTTTGACTAAGTCCGAGTGATCATTTATGACTTGTTTGTATTTTTGGTTGGGATCCCGAGGGCCTCGGGTTGAGTTCGGATGGGTAACAACATGAGTTTTGGCATTTTGGAGTTGCTGGCGTGAAACTTTCTGGTGTTTCCGCACCTGCGGATAGGGAATTGCAGGTGCGAGCCTGCAAAAGAGGACCAGGCTCCGCAGATGCGGAAGTTGGCTGGATCAGTGAAGGTCATAGGTGAGAGACTTGGACCGCACCTGCGGAGTCGCATGTGCGGAAATGGCCTTTAAGTGAATTCTCGTAGGTGCGCACCTGGGACCGCATGTGCGGTCATCGCTGGGCAGAACCTATAAAAAGAACCCTTAGCGAATTTTGGCCATTCTTTCACCATTGTTATTCGGGTTTGATGCTTTTGAAGGGTTTTTGAAGAGGGAAATCGATAGTTCTTCATTGAGGTAAGGATTTTGGACTTAAAACTCGTTTATATGTGATTAAAGGTCGGATTAGTGGTGGAAATTTGGGAGAAAATAGTGGTTAAATAGGTAATTAGGGTTTGTGTAGAGACCTTAAAAAGGGGAATTTGAGGGGTCATTTGGACTCCGATTCCAGTGTTTTTGGTATGTATAGACTCGTGGGAGGATGGGGATTTTTATGGTGTAAATTTCATCGAGTTCCGAGACGTGGGCCTAGGGATCGGGTTTGACCAATTTCGGGATTCTTGAGTATTTTTGATAAATTTCGATTAGGGTTCATTCCTTGGCATATTATAATTGATTTTTGGTAGTTTTGGAGCACTTGTAGGCCGAATTTAGAGGAAAAGGCACTGTGGAGTAATATTTTAGCCGGTTTTAAGGTAATTAATGTTTTCAAACTTGGTTCTGAGGGTTCGAAACCCTGAGCTAAATGATTTATGACTATAATTGAGATGGCGCACATGCTAAGTGACGGGCGTGCGGGCGTGCACCGAGTATTTGTGGCCTGGCTTATCCCATGGCATTTGTCTAGTAGCTATTACTCATAGATATCCGCACTTCTATTAATGTAGTAATTGTGAACCTGTTAGAAATCATGTTAAGTATAAATGCTAGGCTTCACGTCGAAAATGCTGAGACCCGAGTGGTCGTATATTACTGTTTCATTTTGTGATAATTTGATTTCATATACTCAGTCTTGTTATAACATATCACTTCATACCTCAGTTTCAGTATTGTTAATTACATACATACTTATCATTGTTTTGGGCTGATGGTTGCATCTATGATCCGTGTGAATGAGACTGGAGAGTATTGACTGAGTGAGAACGAGAGCCTGTTATTGAGACAGTTATGATATTGGAATGCACAATGCAACGATATTTAAATCATGCCTTCGTTGGCTTGATATGGCGCTTGGGCCACTAGTGCCCCTCCGGAGTCTTTACACCCCCAGTGAGCGCAATTGATGTTGAGGGATGTATTTTCCCTGGGCATGGATCGTGTCCGAAGTGGATGTTATGTGAGGGATGGATCATCCCTGGACATGGATCTTGTCCGAGTGTTGTATTACGGAGATGGACTTTCTCCGTGGGGCAGGATTTGCCTTTTCTCTCAGTACGGAGTGACTACGGTCACCAATAATTATGTACATTCCGGGATGGACTTTTCCTTGGGCCTGAGATCCATATATGGTACTAAGTGGACTGGTGTGTGAGGGTTGTGAGAAGTATGTGCATATCCACATTGGTTTCATACATATATTTTTATGATGGCATGTAGAGTATACTGGCATACTTGGCATATTTACTCATTCTGATAAACTGTTAGCATGTCTAATTTCTGTATACTGTTTATTGTAAATTCTGAGATTTTGTCCGTCACTACCTCTCAGCCCATAGTTTGGGTTCGTTACTTCTGAGTTGGTGTACTCACGTTACCTCCTGCACCTTGTGTGCAGATCCAGGTACACCGGGACCCGGTAGTGGATATTGAGCAGTTGTCAGAGTTTTAATGGAGTTGGCGATCGCGACCTCATCTACTCTTTCTTATTTCACATGTTGCTCTTATTTTGAGACTATGTTTTCTATTTCTTCATTTCTTTATTTTATTGGGAATTGAATTTAGCTTAGATAAAAGGGGCGGCTTTCCTGATTCCACGAGAGGTGCCATCACGACTCCGAAATCGGGTGGTGACAAGTTGGTATCAGAGCTCTAGATTAAATAGGTCTCACCAATCATGGGCAGGTTTAGTAGTGTCTTGCGGATCAATACAGAGACGTCTGTACTTATCTTCGAGAGGCTACATAACCCTTAGGAAAAATCACACATTATTGAATTCTGGCGTGCGACTCTGTTGAATTTTGGAACTAAACTTCGGTTGTTTTCATTCTCTCACAGATGGTGAGGACTCGTGCTACTGATTGTGGTGATCAGACACCACCAGGACCAGCTGGAGGTCGAGGTCGTGGCAGAGGGAGGGGTGCAGCCCGTTCAGCAGCCGGGGTAGTACCTGTGGACCCTCCCATTGCTCAGGATCAGGTCCCCGCAGTTGATATCCTAGCGGGACATGATCAGGCACCAGCAGTGCCTATTGTGATTCCGAGTCTTTAGGAGGCCCTAGCCCAGATTTTGATGGTGTGCACCAGCCTAACACAGGTCGTCTCCATGTCTACTGCTGCTATTTCTCAGGCCGGGGGAGGCACTCAAATTCCAGCTACCCGGGCACCTGAGCAGGTTACTCAGGGGCTTCAGACACCGAGGACAGTTCCAGTCCAGCCGGTTGGCCCAGCCTAGGAGTTTGTGGTCCCAACATTGGCAGATGATGAGCAGCGCATGTTAGAGAGGTTTAGTAGACTTCAGCCTCCGATTTAGTGGTACTGAGGTCGAGGATGCCCAGTGCTTTTTGGACAAGTGTCAGAGGATCCTTCGCACAACAGGGATACTGGAGGCTAGTGGGGTCCCATTTACTACCTTCCAGTTCGCAGGAGCTGCACTCACTTGGTGGGAGTCCTATGAGAGGCGTAGAACTGCTGATCTAGCGCCCCGTACCTGGCGTCAGTTCTCCAATCTGTTCCTGGAGAAATACATACCGCAGTCTCGAAGGGAAGAGCTGCGTTGGGAGTTCGAGCAGTTGCGCCAGGAGAACATGACCGTGACACAGTATGAGATGAGGTTCTCCGAGTTGGCCCGTCATGCTATTTGGCTAGTTCCCACGGATAGGGAGAGGATCAGGAGGTTTGTTGATGGCCTCACTTATTAGCTTTGAATTTTTCTGACCAGGGAGAGGGTATCTGGCGCTTCTTTTGAGGAGGTGGTTGACATTGCCAGAGAGATTGAGTCGGTTTTCCGCCAGGAGCAGATCGAGAGGGAGGCCAAGAGGTCTCGAGGATCTAGGAGTTTTGGTGGGATTCCTTCAGGGGGACAGCCTCAGCACGGCAGAGGCCGTTCATTCCGGCAGGCTCAGCCAGGTCGCTCAGGTTATCGTGGTGGATCAGTTGGTCATGATCCTCACAGTTCGCATCAGGTGCACCCATCTTTCAGTGCTCTGTCGGCTCAAAGTTCATCTTGGACACCATCGGTTCAGAGTTCATCTATGCCTGGTTCTTCTAGTGATTATCCTGGTGCTAGGGGTTCCCTTCAGTCCCCAGCGCCATTCTCTGAGAGAGGTTGCTTTGAGTGTGGAGATGTGGGCCTTATTAAGAGGTTTTGTCACCGTCTTGCGGGAGGTGCTTTTCAGCAGAGGAGTCAACCCGTGGTTTCAAACTCAGTAGCTGTACCGCCCGCCCAGGCAGCTAAAGGTGGGGTCAGGCAGGTAAGGGTCGCCCTAGAGGGAGAGGTCGATCCAGTGGTGATCAGGCCCTATTTTATGCATTTTCAGCCACACCGGATGAGATGGCTTCTAATGCCGTGATCCCAGGTATTGTATCAGTCTGTCACGAGAAGCTTCAGTTTTTATTTGATTCCGGTTTTTCATATTCACATGTTCATCATATTTTAGCCCATTCTCTGGATACGCCCCGTGAATATTTTGTTACATTTGTTCATGTGCTCGCCCTTGTGGGTGATGTTGTTGTTACGGACCACGTGGGTCGGTTGTGTGTGGTACCTAGTGGGTGTCTGGAGACTCGGGTGGATGTGCCATTTCTGAGTATGGTCGGTTTCGACGTAGTTTGATCAGATAAATAACGATACTTTTAGGTATGACTTGATGTAGGTGTTTTGCACCGAATCGGATTGTTTGACTCCGTAGAGCTATTGTGAGAGTGTCAGTTAATGGCTATTGGGTTTATCTGTGCTCCGGGATGATCTAGGGGTTACCCGTCCCTACTTCAGGGAGCGGCGATTCGTTGGTTTTAGGCACACATGGTGCAGTTCTGTAGTGGTCTTCTAGAGGAGTTGATTAAGGTAAAGTAGCTGGGTATCATGGAGTTTGAACGTATGAGTTGTGTTCTTTCGGGTTCGTGTGATTTGGTTCAGGTATATGCAGTGTGTGGAGGCGTGATTCTAATTTTGTAGATAAGTTCTGACGTGGAATTTGGGTTCTAAGGCGTAGGGATTAGGTTGGATATAGTGGCACTCGAATGTGTTGTATTATTAGATCGATGCAGGGTAGGGTGATGTGGGGTCGCCCCCAGGTATGTTCATGGTAAGGTTATTCGGTGGTTGATGGATTTTGGAACAACTCTTGGCACGTTCGAGGACGAACATTTGCTTAAGAGGGGGAGAATGTAACGACCCGGCCAGTCGTTCCGAGAGTTTAGCCGTTTCCCCCATTTCTGCTTCATTGCTTGTGTGGTTCATCTCTTTTGTGTGGTGTTAGGTTGGTTGACTCGGGTTCAGAGTGGTCGTGGTGAGAATTAAGGCACTTAGTCTCTTAAATGAGCTCAATGGTTGGAAAATTCAATCGGGAGTTGACTTATAGGTAAACGACCTCGGAATGCGGATTTTATGGATCGAATAACTTTGTTAGGTGATTTGGGACTTAGGAGTGTGTTCGGAATTTAGTTTTGAGGTACGGTGTAGAATTCGGCTTGAATTGGCGAAAGTTAGTTTTTGGCGATTTTCGGTCGGCAGTGAAAAATAAACTATCGGGGTCGGAATAGAATTTCAGAAGTTGGAGCATGTCCGTAGCATCATTCTGGATGTGTGTGAAAATTTTCATATCATTCGGACGATGTTTGATTAATTTGGCATCATTGGTGAATTTCGGAAGTTTGAATATCTTTAGGCTTGAATCATGGGTTGATTTGGTGTTTCGATGTTATTTTGGGGTGTTCCGAGAGTTCGACTAAGTCTGGGTGATCATTTATGAGTTGTTTGTATTTTTGGTTGGGATCCCGAGGGCCTCGGGTTGAGTTCGGATGGGTGACGGCATGATTTTTGGCATTTTGGAGTTGCTGGTGTGAAACTTTCTGGTGTTTCCGCACCTGCGGCCCGCAGAAGTGGACCAGGCTCCGCCGATGCGAAAGTTGGATGGATCAGTGAAGGTCGCAGGTGAAAGACTTGGACTGCACCTGCAGAGGTTTTGTCGCATGTGCGAAAATGGCCTTTAAGTGAATTCTCGCAGGTGCGCACCTGGGACCGCAGGTGCGAGAAAAGGACCACATGTGCGGTCATCGCTTGGCAGAACCTATAAAAAGAACCCTTAGCGAATTTTGGCCATTCTTTCACCATTGTTATTTGGGTTTGAAGCTTTTGAAGGGTTTTTGAAGAGGGAAATCGATAGTTCTTCATTGAGGTCAGGATTTTGGACTTAAAACTCATTTAAATGTGATTAAAGGTCTGATTAGTAGTGGAAATTTGGGGAAACACAATGCTTAAATAGGTAATTAGGGCTTGTGGTTTAGAGACCTTAAAAAGGGGAATTTGAGGGGTCATTTGGACTCCGATTTCAGTGTTCTTGGTATGTATAGACTCGTGGGAGGATGAGGATTTTTATGGTGTAAATTTCATCGAGTTTCGAGATGTGGGCCAGGGGGTCGGGTTCGACCAATTTTGGGATTTTTGAGTATTTCGATTAGGGTTCGTTCCTAGGCATATTATAATTGATTTTTGGTAGTTTTAGAGAACTTGGAGGCCGAATCTAGAGGCAAAGGCACTGCAGAGTATTATTGTCACGACCCATTTTCCCACACGGGTCGTGATGGCGTCCAACAACGGGGTTAGGCAAGCCAACATAAGTTCCACCAAGTGTTACCCTTCTCTTATGACCAATTAATCCAACTTTTACCAGTTTTAGACATTTATTTACGGGATATTAGCCGGTGACATGAAAATAAAACATCTGATACGTGAGTCAAAAGATAAACATATCCATGAAAACGCAGCCCAACAACCCAAAATGTACGCACGTATGTGCCAGGAACTAGTGTCACGAGTGTCGTGGGCAACTATCAGAATATACCAGAATACACAAATATATACAATCCCATAGTCTGAATGAAATAGAGGGGAAAATAACAAAAGGAAACTCCAAGGTTCTGTTAGAAATTCGCCAGGGAGAGCAGCTCACCGAGAAGTATAACCAACCCCGATCAGTATCTAGCATCGGACTGATGATCAGACGTACCAACCTCCGGACATGTACAGTCAAGTATAGAAGAAAAGAAAGTGCAGCATGAGTACATACATAAGTACGTACCTAGTGAGTATCCCGCCTAATCTCGAAGAAGTAGTGACGAGAAGTCGACTCGATACTCACTAAGGTCCAACAATAATAATGTAAGACAGAATATAAGGAAAGCAGTAGGCATGTAACAGAGTAAAAATAATAAGAATAACTCACAGAGTTTCCAATTAAACACTAAAACAATAGCAACCCCTTCTTATTCTTCCTCAAAACCATCATCAAATCACAAATAGGGAAACATGTACCGAGCAGACATACGCGCATAAGTGTAAGACATTTGGCTGGAGTCATAAGGGAGAATAGTTATGCACTGCCGCGGATCGACCGGCCCGTACCAAGAGTGCGTGCTCACCAAATCATAAGGGAGAAATATATGCACTGCCGTGGATCGACCGGCCCGTACCAAGAGCGCATGCTCACCAAATCATAAAGGAGAAATAGCCATGCACTGTCGGGGATCGACCGGCCCGTACCAAGAGTGCACTCTTACCGATAATCAAGCCTACGTACTGCCGGGGATCGACCGGCCCGTACCAAGAGTGCGTGCTCACCAAATCATAAAGGAGAAATAGCTATGCACTGCCGGGGATCGACCGACCCGTACCAAGAGTGCATGCTCACCAAATCATAAAGGAGAAATAGCTATGCACTGCCGGGGATCGACCGACCCGTACCAAGAGTGCATGCTTACCAATAATCAAGACTACGCAGTGCCGGGGATCGACCGGCCCGTACCAAGAGTGCGTGCTCACCAAATCATAAAAGAGAAATAACTATGCACTGCCGGGGATTGACCGACCAGTACCAAGAGTGCATGGTTACCAATACTCAAGCCTACGCACTGCCGGGGATCGACCGGCCCGTACCAAGAGTGCATGCTCACCAAATCATAAAAGAGAAATAACTATGAACTGTCGGGGATCGACCGGCTCGTACCAAGAGTGCATGCTTACCAATAATCAAGCCTACGCACTGCCGGGATCGACCGGCCCGTACCAAGAGTGCGTTTATTAGGAAATCATGTAGTATCACAGTATAACTTCGTCCATGCACTGCCGGGGATCGACCGGCCCAAACCAAGAGTACATTCTCAATTAATTCCCTGTACACTATCGGGGATCGACCGGCCCGTACCAAGAGTGTACTAATAATCCGCTGTGGCGTACGTCCCGCTCCCATAAGAGTGAAGGAAACTTACATATCGCTCGCGGAATGTAAATTGCAAAGCGACAATACGCGTATATCAAGTATCAAGCCTACTTCACATATTGAACTTTTCCAATTACCTAATCAAATGGAATACTCAATGAGACAGTGATATATTCAAGCAAGAACATATAACAGGTAAATCATTTCAAAGTAGAATACAAGGCATGCTGTGGTCCTAGGCTACCCGGACATAATAGGCGTAGTCGCTACGTGCGGACTCTCCCCACGTGGTACGCACGTAGCCCCTGAAACAATACATGTAACACATAGAATACCTATGGGGACATTTCCCTCTTACAAGGTTAGAAAGGAGACTCATCTCGATAAAAGCACTCCTCGGGCCAAGGACCGGATCAAAAGATGCGTCCGAAACTCCGAATTTACTCTTGACGGTGCACAACTAGCCAATCATAATATAATTAAGTCAATTTCAGTCCCAAGAAAGAGAACTCACAAGAAATCCCAAAATTTAAGCATTCTTGACGATTCTTGAAATTTCGACCCCGGGCCCACACATTCGGATTTCGAAAATATTTGAAGGAATCCGTTACCCGAGGTCTAAGGATCATAAATATACGACTTTTACTTGAGTTCATGGCCAATTCACAGAAAAATCTTAAGATGATCACAAGTTCTAGGTAACCCATTTTTCTTGAATTTTTGCACTAATTTGTGTAGTTAATTAGGCTAAGATACATGCATGAAACAAGTTTATGGGTGGAATTTACTTACCTCACAAGGTCTGGTAGAAAGCTCTCAACAATGGAGGAATTCGTCTAAGGAAGGAGATGAAAAATGAGAGAAATGGGTTTAAAACCCGTATTTAACTCACTGCCTGAACAGTGATCGCACCTGCGATGGCTGGGATCGCACCTGCGGTCTCGCACTTGCGAGGAGAACCTCGCACCTGCGGAATTGGGCTGGGGGGTCTGGGATCGCACCTGCAAAAAGGGAGACCTCACCTGCGATGTCGCTCCTGTGAGAAATGCGACGCACTTGCGATCTCGCTCCTGCGAGAAATGCGACGCACCTGCGATGGCTGGCCAAGCCACTAGTGATCGCACCTGCGATGCCTGGGACCGCATTTGCGATCTCGCACCTGCGGTCACACCAGAGCAGGTGCACCAGCAGCTAAGTTATCTGGTTTTTAGCCCCATTAGGTGCCCGGAAGGCACCTGGGCCCACCCGAGCCCTAATCCAATTATAACAACGGGTCCCAAATCATAATACGGACTCGATCCAGCCTTCGGAACACTCAAAACAATTCTAAAACTCGAATTCACACCCCTAAAACCTCAAGAACCAAACCTAGGAGTTTTAAGTTTTCTAACTTCGCTAACAACGTGCCGAACTGACCTATACATCTCGGAAC
>MDKJ01367696.1:0-28464 GCA_005239525.1 Nicotiana knightiana | reverse complement strand
AGTATTAGAAAATGAACTAAAAAACTTCAGCATCTTGTGGTGAGGTTTTTCATGACAAATCTAGTGTATCAGGGAGGAAAAACTTCAGCACATTTTGTGCTGAAGTATTAGAAAATGAACTAAAAAACTTCAGCATCTTGTGGTGAGGTTTTTCATGACAAATCTAGTGTATCAGGGAGGAAAAACTTCAGCACATTCAGTGTTGAAGGAGGAAAAACTTCAGCAAAGTTTTTGAAAAAACTCATCAAAAAAACTATAGAACACAGTACATAACTTAAGCATATTATTAGTGCTGAAGTTAGCTAAAAAAACAAATTGTTTAGCAAAAAATTCACCAAAACTTTAGTAAAAAATCTCAGGTATCATGAACATCAGTCAGATTCGAAAACTTACAGTTAGAATTTTTCTTTGGGAGAGGAGATCTGAGAAGAGACGGAGGATCGGTGAAGTGTTTTGTGCGTGATTCAAATGTGAGAAGAGACGTATGTGATTCAAATATGAGAAGAGACGGAGCTGCGTGAGTTTTATATGTTATGTCATGGGTAGAATGGTCATATTAGTGCGGATTTTTTGTCAGCTGGCTACCAAATCAATAATTTTTAAAAATAGGGTATAGATTAAAAGATGGCTGCTATGTAGGGCATGGCTGTAAATCGCCCCTTTTCTTGGCATTAATTAATTAGTTTTTATCTGTTCAAACCATTTATCTAAAACAAGTGATGAGCACTATTTAGACCTTTCATATTTCCGTTTGGTTGTATTGAAAGGAGACAAAATTAACTCTTTTTAGGTTGGCTTATCCCTTCCAGTATTTCTGTGGGAAAACGGTTAAACATTCTATTCAGTTATCACGTGCAAATTTCTAACCGCACAGAAGTTTTCTCTTCTAGCAAACAAGTAGTCGGACACGAACAATATCATGTTACTCAATACGCAATTATTATGACAATACAATCTCAACAAGAAGCGAAGAACAAAATAGGCAATATGCATAGATATTTTCCACAATGTTTTTGTTGTAAAACGTTGCGCTGCGGTGAGAATCTAGTTAGAGCTAGTTGAACCATATTTGATCAAGAAGCCAATGGCAACGGAAACGACCACAAATCCACCCTTAGGTTCACAGCATAATCCGTTGCATCCAAATTAAGGGAAGCAAACAAGTCTAGTGCTTAGAAAGCCATAGTACATGAAGTCGACACGGTCACAATAGTTTCTTCAAATCTGCCAGAAGTCACTGTTGTAAAGATCAACTGGACAGCTAGTAATATGCTTTGATAAGGAAAAGGGACCGTTAATTTAACTTAGTTCCAAAAATTAGCTCGTGAGGATTTCATGAGTTTATGCAATCCGTCAAACTATGTGGAATACTGTAACACACCCAAACGCCTAGGCCACAACCGGAGCGTGGATAACATAAATGGGACCTCAATATTGGGAAACACAATAAAAGAAATGTATCATGCTCCAAAGATCAACGTCAAGAGAAACGATCACAAAATGCCAACTATTCACACACAATAAAATACATTGATTGAGCGAGAGAGATTTAAACTTCTATATCAACATTATAACAAAGCCCCATGACCCTACGGGGCTCAAGCTGATAAAATACACCATGAACAAGCGTTTGGAGGAGAAACGGAGAAGAGAACAGAGGGAAAGGGGAGGAAGGGAGTGAGAATCACGTAGAACTCAACTGTATTTTGGAGTCAATTTGTATTCAAGAAAAGCAGCTTTGAATTTTGCCACTATAGAGTAGAAATAACACAAAAGCACGTAAGAAAAACAGAAACATGGAAGATTAAACGCCAAACATCAAGTCCACAATTTTGGACACCACAGATTTGGCTGGGGTAGCAATAGAGCCAGATGATTGTTTTGCACTGTTGCTGCCATTTTGTAGATAGGAAGGATGAGAGGAGGTTTGAAATGGAATCGAATCATTGCTTTTACTGGAAGGAGTATGTGGTAAAGGTATAAATCCCCGTTTGTTGAGCCTACAATTCAGTGCCTGACGTTGTATTGGATCCACTGGTTTAACTCCGATCATAAGAACTCCATTTATCTGCATACTGTTTTTGCTAAGAGCTTTCTGAGCATCAGCACGATTCTGCACCACAAAAAAAAAGAGAAAACAAGCCACAGCTTTATGGTACTGAAAAGCTTTACTTTCCAGAAGACTAGTGTTATTGGTATCAACTAGTGAGAAAAGATCCACAGAGAAAAACTAATACAGTGAGGAGCTCCCAAAAAAAGAAAGTGCATACTTGCAGAGAAGACACAACATGGGCATTGCAAGTGACATGTTTTAGCCAAATGCAAGTGGCCATAACTTATTGGCTTCATGGCACAGGTAGAAATCAATACAAAGACAATAAGCGGCGACCGGTAAGGTCGCACCCGCATAGCTACGGAGACCAACACAAAGATAGGCGACTTTTTAAAAGAAGTTAAAACCAAAGCTCATAGCACTCTAACAAATATAGTTGGCATAACAGTTAATCTATAGTTGCAGAAGCAAAGAGTCAAAACCAAAGAAGCCCTTCAATCTTCATTGAAATTCACAGAAGAACTTGACACTAACATGACAAACGAAATTTGTAAATTTTCTTGGTTACTTACGAAAACACAAAGTTCCACAGTCAAACACTATGTCAGTTAAGCATATACATAAAGTAAGCATAATTACCTCTGGAAAGGGAAACAATACATAGGTGTTTCTAGGTACAAGGTCAGAATCACGCAAGAAGTCATAACACCTCTAGATTATAGTAAAGAGGTACTTAGATGAAGGATTTATGTCACTCTTTTCATTCACAATTCAGAACATTTTACAAACTGACGGACAGTATTTAGCTATAAATTGTACTAATATCAAAACAAATAAAACTGATACGCAAATACACATAGAATAAAAAAAATATTAAAGCATCGAGCATTGTAACAATCATCAGTTGAAGGGGAAGAAAGGAGAAGTGAGCTGGAGAGAAAAGTAAGCGGTGAATAGGAAAAGGGGTAAAACTACAGATTGAATTTTACAAGGAAAGGGGTGAGATTAGCAATATAATGAAAAAGACATAGGGAACATACCCTAATCCCAGAGTAACAGAAATACCGATACCAGCACCACTAATTCCAAAGCAATACAATACCAAACAGGCCCTTAAGACAGCATGAATAAACATGCAAAAACAACAAAATCTTAACATGATAACTTGTTTATAGGTATAAGAAATACCTGATATAGAATGTGCATCCAGTTAGCATGTCTGGGACCTATAATGTGTTTCAAAATGACGCCACATTTCTCAAATTCCCGCAAAACCAAATTGGTGTCAATTGGAGAAAACCTGCATGTAATAATTTACAGAAGGGTCAAATAAATAATAAATGGAAGACCATGGTAAATATAAACAAAGGAAATATGACTAGAAAAATATCAAGTGATCAAAGAATTGAAGTGGAAAATTGACTTCAATCAAGTACTAAGTTTATAGAAATTAAGGGAGAAAAGCCCAAATATCTTAACTAGTCACGAATAGTATATTAATGAGAATACCGACACTAGAAACACCCAGCAAATGTGAAAAGTGCAGAAATTTAGTGTCCCAATAGAGCATCTCAAAGAGAGTGAACAGAACACATAGATAAGATAAGTTCATTGTATCCGTATAGGTATTTTGCAAGCAATTAACCCAGCTAACACAACTAGAATAGATCTTTGTCTCCTTTTCTTGAAAAATCTTTGATGCAAAATAAACAGGAAGGCAAGATAGAGGAGCAGAACTGTTTCTCCCTCCAAAATGATATATACATTGTTCTTATTTACAGGGTGGACGTGAGGAGAAGGGAATTCATTACAAGAAGGAAGAACAGCTACATCCACGGAGCCTTTAAACACTCTATCTTCTGAATATCACCAGGAAAAAGTTTTCCAATAAAGGCATTTTGTACCGTTCTGTAATAACCTCAGTACACCAAGGGAGACAGAGAACAGAAGTCAGAATGGATCAATGTTCCTCTTCTTTTTCAAGCACAGATGTAATGTGAAAGGATGAGAGCAAGTTAATTTGATAATAACATTTCATTTCCTTCTCCCTGTTCAATTGGATCAATGTCTCTTTGTCTTTTATGGATAATTTGTTGAAGGGATATGATCATATGTATTTCAGATTTACAGCTTAAATCCTTTTCACCTGTTTGATATACTCAAGAAAATGAGTCAAAAACATTGGAGAACATGTAATTTGAAACTATCGAATTTTAAAAACTTTAAGTTCAGATCCCCTAACATTTAAATATCTCCGACCCTACATAATATTAGAATGACTAGGCTACCTCAAAAGATATCCTCAAGAATTCTTGCCATGGAAATTGACACGGGTACATCTAATCCTAGTAGAAAGCAATGACAACTCTAGTGAAGGAGGAAAACAAAAAAGTCAAGGAAAAGAAACAGAAAGCATAATAATGGATAAAGTTCCCGAGCATACTTTAACATGCAACAACGAGGTCCAGAAGTAACTTAAAGGAGGTAGCAGGCAAAATGAATATTATGTGGCATCAAGGAGTTTAAGACACACTAAAGAATTTTCATCAAGATTCTACTACATACTAGCCTAAGCCTCCTACAATTATGAACATAAGTGAAAGAACAGCCAATAAAGTATGAAATACAGAAGCCATACCCATAAACTGTGACCCATTCTTCCTCATCGAGGTTTCCCACAGGGAATGAGTTCTTCCTGATCTCTGGCCTTGCAACTTCCCTTGGTTGAGGTAAAGTTATCAAAGCACCAGGATGTACGACGCCTTCGACTGGTGAACCTTTTCCTTTGTCATCCTGCTCAGCACTACCACTACCCTTCGAGGGGGACCACCAGCTCAAACTCGGCAAGGGGCTTTGCTGACTCTGTTGCTGCTGCTTACCCATTAATGCATACGAAGTGCTCGCCTCAGACCTCGTCTTAGGAGTTGCAAATTCCCTTCCTGAAGTTTGTACTGGGGTTCTAGGGTCCGACTTGATTTCTGGTGAAGTAACATAATCAGGAATCCCAGATTCCGGAGAGACATCTGAGCGATCTTCAAGGGTAAATACAGGTGGTGGTGGGAGATCTGAGCTGGAAAAGTTCTCACGCCATAAGGCGGAAACAGCTGCAGCCTGACCTGGGGTACTAAATTTTGACCCTGATTTTCGAGAGGATATAGGCGTTGCTAAATCCTGAAAGAACAATGATTGCCTTCCAGATTTTGGAGTTCGCACTGCTGTACTCATTTCTCTTCTCAGCCCTTAACGATATAATCAAACGCTCAGAGTTCGAGAATTAACAAAAAACTACAGGATATGCCGGTAAGTATACGTTAAATTTGTGCCCTAGCTAAGAGAAAACAAAATACGTTAAATTTGTGCCATGGGATTGATACAGTTTCGCAAACTTGCATTCAATAATTTGGTTTTATTGAAGTCCGATTATTCAAAGAATATAACTCAAAATTTCAAAGAGCTTGACTACGCATAGAGAAAATACAGTACCTATATAGCTCGGAGAGACTGCCGGTGGTGGCCTGAGATTTGAAAATGGGAGGGTTTTAGGTTGCAGAGCGCGAGAATGAATAAACCCTAGAATTTTGACTATTGTGTGAACTCAATTCAAATAAAGGCGTTAGCTAAACGCCAGGGCTTTCAACCAAATGACTCTCACTGTCCTTCTGATTGAACTCTAAACCAAATTGTGTCCGGGGTATATTGGTCTTTCAAATATATTATTCCTCAAGTGATTGTCTCAATTGTCAAACTTCAGTCGTTAATAAAGAAGAAAACTCTTTTCAATTCATTTTTAGCCGCGCAGAAAAGAGAGAGCGTTTTTGTTTGGATAATGATAATTTTAGTGGATTCAAGGAGAAAACTTATGTATCTTTGATTAAATTTCCCCATTCAAGTATTGAAAATTAAAAAACTTTTAATAGGGAGTATTATTTGATAAATACTTCCTCTTCCTAGCAAGTCGCACTTAATATTTATATCAAATTATATAATGTAATTTTAGCAATTAAAAATTAATAGTATATATTATAATTCTAGTAATATTTTTCCTTATAACAATCATATTTGATAACAGTTTTAAAATCAAGTTTGACTGTTCAAGGGACTGCTAAGTGGATGGTAGCAATGTTGGTGGAGAAAGAGGAGGAGGAAGTGAATGTTGGTGGAAGAGTGGCCAGGGGCGGCCCGATGAATCTTATAGCCTAAAGACAAATTTTATGAGGGGTCTTAACATTTTAAATTTTTTTCTTATTATTTATTTGAAGTCTATTTTTTTAGCTTTTCTTAGTCTTAGATACAAAGTTATTTAATTTTCTTATAATCAATAACTCCTAATAAGTATTTCCCAATTGACAATATTGTTAGTCCACTTAATCTTTCTTGTGACATTGTTGTTCTTAGGTAAGATTTTATCAATTTCAATCTTGAAAACTTCTTTTCGCTGAAGCAACGATAACATGAGTTATGAACATTATTCCATAAGCAATTTAAGCATTTGGAAAAGAATTAAATCTTTTTATTTGATTAAGTGTGTAAATTAAACTGTTATCTTCTAATTGTATTATTTTCTTTAATATTTCTAATTCAGAAAATAAATTTAAACCTTCAATATCGAATTGATTATTATACTTTAAGGAACATCCAAGATTAAGGAAATACTTTTCAAATTTTCAACATCTAGTGATCTTAGTTTTTACTGCCAAATAAAAAATCAAAAATATTTTCATATGCTTCGAATTATTCAAATTTATTTTGAAGTGAAAAAATAGTCTTGTCCATTATGTATAAAAGTAATCAACTCTAAAGTACTCTTCGAAAGATTTTGAGATTTTGTTATCAATATTCACATCAAATTGTTACTTCCTATTTATCACACGTTTCTTGCGAATTTCGAGTTCGATATTCATTTCAAGTGCAACTTCCTTGGTATATAGCATTTGCAAATCCTTCTTCTCTATATTTGTTAGAAAGAAATCAAACTTTTTCACTTTACAAAACTCTTTTCTAAACTTATACATAGTTTATTAGGTGTAACAAAAAATGAGCCCCCATAAATACAGGGCCTAAAGCGGTTATTTTACTTGCTTTATGGAAGGGCCGCCCCAGAACGTGGCCGCGAAAAAATATGACATATGCATATCTTGCATTCATTAATTTAACGAAAATATTGAGTATAAATAAATTTTAACTGTACTGCTTCGTTTCTTGAGATGATAAATAATTGCACATTATAGGAAGTCATAAGTATTCAAAATCATATGCAACAAATTTGTCGCCTTTATATGTGAACTTGGCAAGACCAGAACACAGCTGATACCTTTACGGCCAAAAATTATATGGAGTCAAACCATTCGTTAATCTCCACGCATAGAGATACTATTAGTTGGATGAAGTAATTTAATTTCCCAAAGAAAACGAGAATATTAAGATCACTTGGTAAATGGTTGAATCAATCAACCAACAGCGAAATTATTTTGGCCTTTTCACTCAAATTTTGTTTAATCACAAAATTATCGATTATTGAAAATAATCAACTACAAGGTTTTTTAATCCACCAACAATAACAGAAACCTCTAAAGTCGAAAAGATTAAAAGAATGCTCAACTGTGAAAATGTCTACTAAAGCTTTTTCTGAAATTGAAAAGTTGGTAAATGAACAACTCTACGTACTGGCTACTGCAACTGAGGCAATGGAATATAAATTTTATAATCATCTTATACATTGCCACTGAACAAAGCTAAACTCCTAAAAATATTTAAATGAAAAGAAGAATTCATGATTTCCAGTATACCGAAAATACTATGAACACTTGAATGCCAACGGATCATAAAACGTTACATGGTAAAAGCAAATAGAAGCTGATATATGTAGCAAATTGAAATGTTGTATCTTTATTTTGAGAAGCCGAACCCTAATTTGTTTCGGATTAAGGCGCAATCATTACAACGAAGTTTCAAAAGGGAGCAGAGAGTGGTTCCTTGAGCCTAGATTGGTCAGGCGAGTCTATTATTGCTGAAGGACACGAGCATTGGCAAGATGCCTCTATTACCACTTTTGTCTTCGTTACTTCGGCAACGCAGTCTTCTGCTTTGCAGTTTTCGACTGAATGTGCTTCTTCAATTAGCATTAGCGCCTCCTTTATTTCAATAACTGCCTTTCTTCCCTATGGTACATTTGCATTTTGAGATCCCGCAGACAAAAAAACAAAAAAAAGAACTCTCGTTAAAAAGACAATGTAAGCAAATACGAATTCAAAATTTTAAGTCAAGAACGCGAATATCACTACATCCACTACTCGTATGATAACACTTTCAAACTTTATAGGTATAGCTCGAGTCAAATGATGCAGGTGCATTAACCCCTAGCTAGCAAAAGGAAATGCGGGATCTAGAGTCGGTGAGTTATTTATTGCACATATTTATATTTTACTTTTGTTCGAGTTAAAAGAAATAATATTAGTTAAATCAATCAAAACTGTCCTAAATATACCTATGTCGTAAGGTAAAGATCCATCCGCTAGTATGTCTAAGCACAACTATAACATTATATTGTACAAATTAGCAATAGCAAAGGATATATATGTGATGGCTGCAGACCTTTACAAATATATTTGATGCTTCGTCCGACTCTGTATTCTGCACTATGTCAACAGCAACTTCCTGCATTATTATCATAAAATAAAGAAATCTCAACTAAAGGTCAAGAAACTAAAAGTAGTGATAGTGAAATCAAACAAATAAACTAGAGATTGGAGGCATTACTCGGGCGAGGTTAAGTTGACCTTGATTCAATGTCTTAGGCTCCATCTCAATGGAGCAGCAAAAGTTTGCCATGAATAAATGGATAAAAACTCAACAACAGAAAGCAAAGAAAATAATAGGCCACTGCCCATCACAAAACTTAAACATGAAATCAAAATGCCAACTCGCAACTGCTAATTAATAGTACTCCAAAATATAGCTAAGGAAAAGCTGGTGAAGTATCCAATGGGAGTTCACGGAGTCTTGTTTGGTGAAATTGAGGTGGGGAATTAAGGGAAATGGAGAAAAACAAATAAAAGTCTTCTATTTTAGCATAATGCATTTACATCTCGTGAATATGCACTGGACTGAAAATGAGATCATTGACTTATTGAAGCAGAAGAAATGAAGAACAAGATCTTCACGAATCACGAGCCCAATGCCTTGTCTCTTTAATTGGTTGGTTGAGGAGTGAGGACGTACCAAAAGGCGACCTTCTTTTGTTGGATTACAGTATTTACTACTTCAATTTGCATTGGAGATGACACAATCAATCTCTTTTAGTAATATGGTAAAAATTGCGCGGGTATCCTATTTGGTCGTCCCCATTTAACTTATACTCGCTTTTTTAAAAACTTTTAACTTGTACCCACTTTTTTTATAACTTCAGCTCCCCTTTCCCTCGCTGAGCTGAAGTTCACCAGTTAAGCTGAAGTTCGCCAGTTATAAAGACAAAACTTCAGTATACGGGGCTGAAGTTCCCCAGTTACAAAGACAAAACTTCAGCTCTAAAGCTGCAGTTCCCAAGTTATAAAGACAACAACTTTATACGGGGCTGAAGTTCCCCAATTACAAAGACAAAACTTCAGCTCTAGAGAACTTCAGTTTTGTCTTTGTAAACTGGGGAACTTCAGCTCCGTATGCTGAAGTTGTTGTCATTATAACTTGGGAACTTCAACTCCGTATACTGAAGTACCCCATTTACAAAAGACAAAACTTCAGCTCTAGAGCTGAAGTTCCCCAGTGTAACTGGGGGAACTTCAGCCCGTATGCTGAAGTTTTTGTCTTTATAACTGAGGAACTTCAGCCCCGTATGCTGAAGTTCCCCATTTACAAAGACAAAAACTTCAGCTCTAGAGCTGAAGTTGCCCATTTACTAGAGCTGAGGAACTTCAGCTGAAGTTCTACTTAAGCCCCGCATGCTGAAGTTATGCGCAAAACCATATACGGATGTAATTTTTTTTACAAAGCGGGTATAAGTTAAAAAGTGAGTACGGATGCAAAAGTCCCAGTAATATGCCCAGTTCATCCAAGTTTAAATGGGATGAATATGACCCGTTTATTGAGTTGATGTTAAGATTGTTAGTAATATGTGTTCAAAACCAGAATTTTTTTGCGAAGTAAAAGAGAAACAAAAATGCATAGGAAGAAGAAAATTAAATCCGAGCCTATTGAATTCACAGTGTGTCCTTAAGGAATTTAATCTCTTCACTGTTGCCCAAGGTTATGATTAATTCCTCTCTAGATAGAATGGAATAACTATTATGTGATAGCGGCACTATAAATCACAGTATTTCAGCAAACGAATCAAATCACACTTCACACTAAAATTTATTTGGAAAATAATGCAACAATGTAGAAAAGAGGGGAGAAGTTTTCAGATTTTTCTATATCTCAAAATTGAGGTCAAGCCTCTAGATTTATAGACAAAGAAAGGGTGATATAGAGAGGTGCAATCCAAAAGGTGCCTCTTTCATTTCCCATTCACATCCTTTAAAGAAAAAAACGTAACAATCTCCCACATAAATGGGAAATGGACATATATGTAAAAACATGAATGAAAATACTGTGTGATTCGCAAGTAAGGATTAATCACATCTAGATAAGTAGGTTTCCCTTGAACTTTTCGTAGTGAACCTATGTCGGATATACTCGATCAATCAGTAGATTTGATATCTTTGAACCGTCGAACTTGGTGTATGCCAAGACAACCATTAGTCACACAATCAACCCTTAACCGTCTTTGGTTCTCATTGTTGTGTTCATTTCAACCATGAACACCACCTGATTCATAAGTGCGGAGAGAAATGTCCTTACAGAATTCTCCTTGAAGCGGCTTACACTTCACACTTACATATGTGATTTCTAAACGTGTTATCTCGATACACTATTTGATATACCCCGTATCAAACTTAGAAACCATTAAAAAGCCTTAACGTTTTATCCTTTGTACTAAACATTGTCACATCACGAGAATTGACCAAAAAGAAATTTTATTTGACAATGTTGAACCGCCATTAGTGACTTTGTTTGAGCTCTTTGAACCTAGATCTTGGGATCTCTAGTCTTCTAGGTAGATTTACCATCATAATGACGTGTCCTCGTCCATAGTCTTATTCCTCTCCATGATCTCTCAACTACCTCTCTAGTTAGGCCTTTTGTAAGTGGATCTAACACGTTATCTCTTGACTTCACGTAGTTAATTATGATAATTACCCTAGAGAATAGTTGCCTAATGGTTTTATGCCTTTGTCATATATGACGAGATTTCCCGTTATACATAATGCTCTTAGCCCTTCCTATTGATGCTTGACTATCGCAATATATGCATATATGTGCCAACGATTTGGGCCAAAATAAAATATCTTTAAGAAAATTTTAGGAGCCATTTAATTTCTTCACCGGCCTTGTCTAAGGCTATAAACTCAGCCTCTGCTGTAGAGCGGTCAATGCACGTTTGTTTGGACAATTTTTAAGACATCGCTCCTCCATCGACTGTTTAGAATCGACTGAACCAGTGATCTAATTTGCATCACTATACCCCTCTATTATCGCGAGATACTTATTGTAGTGCAAAGCATAATTTCGAGTATATTTTAAGACTCGTTTCATTGTCATGAAAGTTCAATGCGAACTTCCTTATGTCGTAGACTAATACGTCTCGACTTTCAATTGCATATCAGATTATTAACTACAGTTAATGTAGCAATAGTATATTATAACAACAGCTGGAATGATTTGCATAAGTTGTTGCCACAACCTTTTAATATAAAATATATTTCACAATCACTCCGTCATTTTCAAGCAATTGTATGATATTTATCTATACGTCTATATAATATGCATATTATAGTACCTTCATTCATGAAACAAATCCAACGTGAAATGGATTTCGGTCATGTTCATCAGTTGGTTCACCTCATTATAGACCAACGTATTAATACATTCGTTCATGAACGGTCATGTCCATACAAAAATGTACAAACGTATCTTTCTATGAAAAGTCACAACTTTCGAAGTGACATCATTTCATAAAAGAGCTAAACAATAAAAAAATTCAAGAAAGAAAATAATCTTTCGAGAAAGGCACGTGACCAACTTCTGAATTAGTAGTTTCATCAACTATTTTCACTAAGACTGAACAACAAATGAATTCACCGACTACCATATCAATATCCACTAAAGATTTGTGGGTTCCAAAAAATATATCATTTAATTCTCCTAAATAATATAGACATCAAGTCTAACATTAGCTTTTGTCATGCATAAACTAAAAGTCCCCACATTTTAAATATTTCATCGACATATCATCCACATATAATCAAATAATGACTATATGATTTGGAGTATTATTAATGTAAACACATTTGTTTACACTAATTAATTTTCAAACCATTTTACAAAACATTATTTGGTCAAATCTCGCATGTCATTGTTTGGGTGTTTGTTTTAGTCCGTAAAGTGGCTTAACAAGTCGATGCATATTCTTTTCTTTTTTCGAAACTATGAACCCTTCAGGTTGTTCCATATAAATTTCTTCCTTCAAATCTCTATTTAAGAAGGTTGTCTTTACGTCCATCTGATGGATTTCAAGGCCATACACATAACACAGTGGCTAACGCTATTAACTTCATAATATATGTAATCTTCGTTACAGGCGAGTATATATCAAAATAATCAAGATCTTCTCGTTGTCTAAACCTTTTGACAACTAATCTTGCCTTATATTTGTCAATAGTACCATCAACTTTCATTTTCCTTTTTAAAATCCACTTAGTTACCAAAGGTTTATTTTCTGGAGGAAGGTTGAAGGTTTATGAGTCCACCAAACAGTAGAGTTACCAGGTCCTATACGAGTTCCCACAGAGATATACTTTAAGAATACAAGTAAAGTGACACAGGATTTTTACGTGGAAAAAATCCCTCTTAAGGGGACCAAAAACCACGACCTACACTTGCAGGATTTCAACTTCACTAACTTGTAATCTAAACTATTACAAGCCACTTTGTAAAGCACTCTTACAAAGACTTCCACACACTAACTTGTAAACACTATTACAAGCCACTTTGTCACTACCTAGTTACAAAGACTTTGACTTATGACTAACCCTAGTCACACAAAAGCACAGATGGATTATGGTTTTAGGATTCCTAATACAAGGATTCTAAGAAAGCAAGATAGGATACAATAGAAAGCAAAACACAAGATTACAACTCAACTAATGGACGCCTAAGACACGTAGTGAAACTGGTCCGCTTTAGTGGAGTTGTCTTCTTATTCTTGACACACTTGAGCCTTCAATGATGGGGAGATCTTCAATGCTTAGAAGAATGTTAGTAAATTCTCAAGTGAATATCTTTTTTGTCTTCAAACAAGATATTAAAGACCTTACCATATACCAAGAAGGATGTTCCAAATCTTTAGGGTACACTTCACAACAATGGGAAGTGACTGCTGCACTATTACAGATGTAAAGTTGACCCTGTACTTTCGTCTGTGAGTCTGTCAAGGGATCAGGTCCTCCAACTGGACCCTTATTGTTTAACGGTACACTGTCCGAAATTCCTTGAGTTGGAGCTAACTGGTTATGATGTTTACATATCAGGTCCTTTCTCTGGTTCTTCACATAAAAGTTTGTTAGATCATCAAAATAGAATATAACCCATCAATTTCCCCCTTTTTGATGATGACAAACTTTTATAATTGGAAAGTAGTTATGTGAGCAATATTATACACTGACACCAGTAGATACATAAAAAATGATCGACCAGGTTCCTAGCAAGTTCCCCCTGTCAATGTGCTTCCCCCTTAATCCCTGCCCATTGTATTCAAAAATTCAAAAAGGTCCCAGTTATCCCCTTACCTTCCCCCTTTTGGCATCATAAAAAGGCATAACCAGGCATAAAGCATAAGGAAGTCCATTAAAGTCAACTCATGCCCCCTATGTGCACACAACATGATAGAAAACAGAATAATAAAGCATAAAAGTAGTAATGAGAACATAAAAAGACTGATTGCATTAAGAAAAACTTGAAAACATAAGGAAATCTTTGCTTGAAGAGCAAAGAACTTCATTTGGATATTGCTAAGTAGGAGCAGCTAGGTGGTGTCCAATCCCAATCACAAAAAGAAAAGCACAAAAACTGACAGCCACAACACATCATAAGAGAACTGGGGAGGACAGATCCTAAGAGGCACTAGAGGAGGAGGGCTTGGAGGAGGAGGCAGAGAGGGTGCGAAGGACTAGGTCCATGCAGGCATTTGCAGAGGACTGTTCCTCGAGCAGCTTTTCTTTTAGGTTCCCCACCCGTTGCTTCAGCTCAACATTCTCCTTAGTCAAGCGGGCCACTTCTTCGTTTAAGGAGCTACTAGAACCGGGTCCCTCTGCAGCTTGACTGGACACCTACAGGATGGAAATTTGAGCCTTCAACCTCTTGATTGTATCATATGCAGCATTCAGAGCATTTATCAACTGAGAGATGGTCGAAGTACTGCCCCCAGCCTTCTCAAGGCACTCACATTCTTCAAGAGTGGTCTTTGATAAGCTTTGCTTGCAAGTCCCAACCCGATGATTGCTAAGTGGAATCTTGTAATGCTCAAAGACTCGAGTGAGCAGAAAGCCATAGGGGAGACCATGATTCCCATCCTTGACAGAGACAACCTTATCCATATGATTTATCATAAGAGCAGGCAGGTTGACAGGCTTGAAATCGTCAATGGATTCCATCAAAATCAAATCAGCTCTGGAAGCAACAAAGCGTCTCTCAGCTCGGGGAAGAAGAACTTTGTTCACCAGCTCAAAGAGGAGTTGGTAAACAGGCAGCATAACCTTCTTGTGCACCCGGTCCCCCTGCTGGTCTGTCCCGGGTTTAACTATAGCTCTCCGAAAATCACCTCTACATGCATACTTATCAGGGTCCACTGAAGACAGCCCTTCCGATGGAACATCTAGAATTGTCCCCAGGGCAGCGTCATCAAGGACGATATCCACATCTCCTACCAGCACACAAACATGACCGTCTTCAGGAGTGAAGAGGGTAGCATAGAACTCTTTCACAACGTCTTTATATACCTTAGGTCTACTCACGTTAAATAAATTTTCCCAATTTTGGAACTCAACCATGGCCATGAGTTGACTCATGCCAGGCATCTCGAGAATCTCAGGATCAAAAGTACGACCCCACAACACACTATTTTTGAACGTTTTCCTTCCACTTCCCACTACTGCTTGGTACAGGCTTCACAGCACCAGGTTCTCCCGCAGTTTCTTCCTCCCTTTTTTGTTTCCCTGACACCTTCACAGATTTACCTTTGGAACTAGCAGACATAGATTTTCTCTCGCTTACCTCCCCAACCACCTTCTGCCTGGCCTTCTCATCACTTTTCAGAATCTTTTTCTTATCACGTTTACCAGACCCAGATTTCTTCCTTTCTACTAAGGAACTAGGTTCCTCAGCAGTGTCTTCCTCTACTGCAACCACATGAATGTGTTTATCCCCCACCACCTGACCATCCTTTACCAGCCTCTTCTTCTTCTTATTATTATTACTTTTCTTACTCTTTTCAAGAGCAAGATCAACAACCTCTTTCTTCTGTAGCCTGGTGGAAGGACGCTTCATAGATGGTGCTGGAATGCGAATGTTGTGACGGAGTTTGAATCGATAACTCAGCACCATGTCGTCCTCATCATCTTCATGCATGGGCTCATGAAGCGGAGGGATGGACTCAAGAGGGGGTGTATAGAAAACCTGTTCTTGAGGGGACTGGGAAGGTAGAGAACCAGGTTCCTCACTAGGTTTGGAAGGCATAGCCTCATGGGGAGGAGACTCAAAAAGGACCAATGTTCCTTCATCCTTTAGGATGGACGACGCTGCTCCCTCAGTTTCAGGAAGGGAGGAGGCTCCTTCAGAAGGGGAGTTCTCAGAGGCAATGGCCATTATATTTTCAGCCGCCTCTTTTTCAGGAGACTCCATGGGAGTCGAGGAATGAAGGAATGAGGAGTTGATGTATTGGTCGGGATCATCCTATGAAGCTTCAGAGACTTGAGAAGCTTCAACGGTGAAGGGTTTAGATGGTGATACAGAGGAAGGAGGAGGTACGATGGTGGTTTCATCAGTTAGGGTTTTCTGTAGGGAATCAACTGGAGGATAAGAAGAAAGAGGGGCTTCTGGGACTGAAGGTCCCTTGGGAGTTTCTGGTACAGGTGGAGGTGATGATGGAGTAGGAGCAGAGATGGCTACCTCTGGAGGAGAGGACCCCTGACCATCCAATGGAACAGTGTTGAGTTCAGTGGTGATGGAAGGGGAGAGTTCATTTGAGGAAGCCATTGTTGACAGCTAGTACATGGATTGAAAGGGAGAGGGAGAGAAGGTGTTGTTCTTAAGTACAAGAAAGAGTGTGTGTGTATAGATAGGTTGGAGGCGGGGGGGGGGGTTATAGTCGAGTGGAGTTATGAGGGGGAGGAGAAACGGGTTCAACTGGCAGTAGGAAGTTTTGGGAAGAGGGAAATGTGCAGAGGGATTTGAAAGGGTGGAGTGATAGACGTGATGTATGTGTCTTCTGAAAAGACGGAAGGTGTGGCAACAGTGATTAATGTTGTTACTTTTTGAAAGAGGTATAGGGTACACATAGATACTAACCTGGGGTACAGGGACCAGGTCCCGTACTTGTTTTGTTTTTTAAAAAGAGATTGCTCAGCCTTCTTATGTTCTACAATGCCACTCCTTTAAATTCTGTAAGTCATCATGCGTGTCTACCTGCAACGATATTGATGTGATTTAGACTTTATCATAAAACACCTTAGCCATCTACACCTGAGTAAGACATTCATAGCCAAAAAGGAGAACCGGGTCCCTAGTTTGGTCTCAGCATGCCCATTGCCATTCTATTCTTCTCAAAATGCTCCCTGCCCAGTGCCTTGGTGAAGATATCTGCAATCTGATCTTCAGTGCAACAGAACCTCATACTGATGTGCCCCTTTTCAACATTGTCTCTGAGAAAGTGATGTCTCACGTCAATGTGCTTAGTCCTCTTGTGTTGAACCGGGTTCTTTGCCATGTTGAGCGCACTGGTATTATCACATAGAAGTGAAATGTTGTCGATAAACACTCCAAAGTCCTCCAGTTGTTGTTTGATCCACAACAACTGAGCAAAACAGGATGCAACTGCAACATATTCTGCTTTTGCTGTGGAGAATGCCACTGAGTTCTGCTTCCTTGTGCTCGAAGATATTAGGCACGATCCGAGAAAGTGAGCCATCACCGAAGTACTTTTACTGTCCACTAGATATCCTGCATAATCAGTGTCAGCATAGCCAACAAGATTGAAATTGTCACCTGAGGGATAGTATAGGACCAGGTCCTGTGTGCCCTTGAGATATCGTAGGATCATCTTAGCAACTTTCAGATGCAACTCCTTAGGATTGGATTGAAACCTTGCACACAATCCCACACTGAATACAATGTTTGTCCTACTTGTTGTGAGGTAGAGAAGAGAGCCAATGATCCCTCTATACATAGTTTGATTTACAGGAGAGCCAGAATCATCCATGTCAAGTTTGGTAGCCACTGCAATTGGTGTGTCAATCACCTTGGAGTCTTCCATGTCAAACCTCTTGAGCAGTTCCTTGATATATTTCTGCTGACTGATGCATGTACCCTTGGTGGATTGTTTCACTTGAAGACCCAGGAAGAAGTTCAGTTCCCCCATCATGCTCATCTCAAACTCACTTCCCATGAGCGTTGCGAATTCCTTACACAGTGAATCTGCTGTAGCCCCAAACATAATGTCATCAACATACACCTGGACTATAAGAAGGTTCCTTCCTTGTTTCTTCAGAAATAGGGTGTTGTCAATCTTGCCTCGAGTGAATCCATTGTCTAGTAGGAATTTGGACAGCCTTTCATACCAAGCTCTGGGAGCTTGCTTCAAGCCATACAGATCTTTTTCCAGCTTGAAGACATGCTCTGGATGAACATGACTTTCAAACCCAGGGGGTTGCTTGACATACACTTCTTCCTTGAGATATCTATTCAAGAATGCACTTTTCACATCCATTTGGAATAATGTGAATTCCATATGGGATGCAAAAGAAATGAGAATTCTAATGGATTCCATATGAGCAACAGGAGAGAAATTTTCATCATAATCAATCCCTTCCTCTTGGTTGTATCCTTTAACCACAAGCCTAGCTTTATTTCTGGTAGTTTTCCCATTCTCATCCAGTTTATTCCTGAACACCCACCTGGTTCCTATGATGGTTCCATCTGATGGTCGAGGTACCAAATGCCACACTTTGTTTCTTTCAGACTGATGAATCTCCTCCTGCATAGCAATGATCCAATCTGCATCCTTCAGGGCTTCCTTGATATTTTTGGGTTCTATTTGGGATACAAAGGCTGAGAAGGCTAGAGAATTTCTGGTTTTGGATCTGGTTTGAACTCCGGAATCAAGAGGAGTGATTATTTTATCAAGAGGATAGGAGCTATTATTTTTCCAATTTGGAACTTGAAATTGATTTGAGGAGGAACTTGACATATTGGAGGGGTTTCCCTGAGTCTCTTGTTCTGCTATCTGAGGAGTACCTTCCATAGCATCTCCAACTCTTTCTTCAGCTTCTGTGGAAGATATTGGGGTACCAGGTTCCTTTTGTGTTCCTGAGGAAGAAGTTACGTTACCTTCAATCATCTCCTTGTCTTGACTCATCATGTCTGCCTTGCCATTTGATACATCAGAAATTTCTCCAGGAACCAGGAGTGGTTCATTGTCTTGATCATCACCATTGTTGTCCCTGTTGAGGAGGGAGTTTCATTGAAGAGCACATGAACACTCTCTTCTACACACCGGGTTATTTTGTTGTACACTTTGTATGCTTTGATTTGAGAAGAATATCCCAAAAATATTCCTTCATCACTCTTGGCATCAAACTTTCCAAGTTGATCCTGCCCATTGTTCAGAACATAGCATTTGCAACCAAAGGCTCTTAAATGTGTTGTCTTTGGCTTTATTCCATTGAGCAATTCATAAGGGGTCTTGTTTAGGAAGGACCTGATCATTCACCTGTTCACCAAGTAGCAGGCTGTATTGATTGCTTCAGCCCAAAAATTCTTAGCAGTTCCACTATCAATGAGCATTGTTGGAGCCATATCCTTCAGGGTTCTGTTCTTCCTCTCCACTACTCCATTTTGCCGAGGAGTTCTTGGTGATGATAAGTTGTGTGTGATTCCATTCTCAGTGCAAAGCTCATCAAATTTTGCATTATCAAATTCAGTTCCATGGTCGGATCTGATGCAAGCTAACTTTAGGTCCATCTTCACTTGGATTTTCTTTACAAAGGATACAAACACTTCAAATGTCTCATCTTTTGTTCTAAGAAATAATGTCCAAGTGAATCTTGAGTAGTCATCCACAATCACAAAGATGTACTTCTTTCCACCCCTGCTTGGAATTCTCATAGGTCCACACAAATCCATGTGAAGAAATTCAAGAGGTCTGGATGTGCTAACATCTTTCTTTGGCTTAAAATATGATTTCACATGTTTTTCCTTGGCACACGCATCACAAACCTTATGCTCCTTGAACTTGGAATTTGGCAGACCGCGAACCAGGTCCTTCTTTATCAGCTTGTTCAGGAGAGAAAAGTTGGCATGGCCCAACCTTCTATGCCAAAGATTTGCATCGTCATCGACTGCCTTCAAGCAGTTCACTTTACCAGCTTCCAATGATTCGAAATCAGCAACATAGATGTTCTTGTATCTCTTGGCTATCAACACTACTTCTCCAGTTACTAAACTAATAATTGTGCACACTTTGGACAAGAACTCCACTTTGTTTCCTTTATCACATATTTGAGAGACACTCAATAGGCTATATTTCAATCCATCCACATAATATACATTTTCTATTGAGTGCTCCAGAGATCTTCCAACTCTTCCAACACCAAGGATGTATCCCTTCTTTCCATTTCCAAAGGATACATCCCCTCCCTACAAGGCTTTCAATGAGAGAAAGTCCATGGTATTTCCAGTCATATGCTTTGAGCATCCGCTGTCCATGATCCATTGTAGCCCAGTTCCCCTCACTGATCCCTGCACAAATAAATCAATGGTTAGATTTATGAACCCAAACAAGTTTGGGTCCCTTGTAGTTAGGAAAGGGATGAATAAGAACTCTTCTAGTCCATGCCGGCAGGAATTGATATTTATTGCTGGGACCTGGTCCCTGCTTAGTATTTCTCCTTGCAGCAAACATCTTATTTTTCTGGACTGATTGATCCCTGGCTGGGAAACTTTCCTTGAAGTGCCCGTTGTTCCCACAATGGGTACAAATCCAATTGTCTGGGACTGTGACATATTTGCTGTGAGGGTTCTAGGGAGTTTTCTCCTTTTGAAACTCGATTCCCTGCTTGTTTCCAGAGTTGTTAAAGTACATAGTAGTGACAACATTTGTGGACCAGGTCTAGTTCAATGATTTCTTAAGATCATATTTTATTTTGCTCACTTCTGCTTGCAACTCCTTGTTTTTCTCAACCTCACTGCACAAACTATTCTTGGCCTCATTCAGTTCTTTTTCAAGCTTGACATATTTTTCACTGGCTATTTCATTTCCTTTATCCACACTCGATGAACCAGGTTCTAGTCTAAGTCCCTGAATAATTTCCTCTAATTCTGTGATTACCACTAGAAGATCATTTCTTACTTGCTCAACAATATCTATTCTCATATTCAGACAAATCTTTTCACTGCTTAGATTCTCCACTGTTTCTTTCAAATCTACCACTACTACAGTTAGCTCATCTATCTCGTTTTCTGACTTTCTAGTTTTTTTCTCTATCTCTTCCTTTTCCTTTTCAAGATTTTTTATGGTATCCTTAAGATCCACAACCACCACCATTAGGTCATCTCTTTCATTCTCAACACTATTGATTTTACACATTAGAGATTCTTTCTCTTTTTCAAGGTTTCCTACAGTTTCTTTCAAGTCAACCACACATACAACTAGGTCATCTCTAGTTTGTTCTACTTCTCCTAGTTCTAAGGTCAATGAATCTTTATCTTCAACTAAGTTGTAATAAGTATCAATGAGAACATTTGACAATGACATTAATTTTTTAGGAGAATAGGATTTCATATTTCTCTGAACATCCCTGAAGTTTACCTCATCTGTGGAATCTTCTTCTTCTTCATCAGATTGAGCCATAAGAGCAAACAATGAATCATACTCCTTAGCCTTGTTCTCAACTGCCATCATAGAGTTATTTTCTGCTTCAGGTTTCTCTTCTGATTCACTTGATGAATCTCCCCAAGCAGCAAGAGCCTGCTTTACAACATTGGCAGCTGCGTGTTTTCTTCTAAATCTCTTGTCAGGGACCTGGTTCCTCTTCGCAGCTTTGTCAGTGTTGTATTTGTAGTTGTCTTATTTCAGGAGCGGGCAGTCTTTTATGAAATGTCCGGGCTTACCACATTTATGACATAGGTCATAGTTTATAGGCTTGCTTGAGCTGCCTCTTCTTGGTATTCCCTCGTTCCTACGAACCATCTTCTGGAATCTCTTTGTGAGATAGGCCATGTCGTTATCCTCTTCACTTGACTCATGCTTTTCAGCTTGGAGAACCATGTTGTTCTTTTTCTTGGGGTCCCTTCTCTCACTGTCCTTTTTTCTTTTCATCTCATATGTTCTCAAGTTTCCTATCAACTCATCCATTGTTAAGACCTGCAGATCCTTTGCTTCAGTGATGGCATTGACCTTCCTTTCCTAGGAACTAGGCAGAACACTTAAGATCTTTCGCACTAGCTTGTTCCTAGGAATGACTTTTCCGAGAGAGTGAAGCTCATTGATAATGGAAGTGAATATGCTATGCATATCCTGTATAGATTCATCTTGAACAGCTCGTACTCAGTAGTTAGCATATCGATCTTAGACTGCTTCACTTGTGTTGTTCCTTCATGGGCAGTCTGCAAAGCATCCCAGATCTCTTTGGCTGATTGACATGCAGAGATCTTATTGTATTCTTCAGGTCCAATGCCACACACGAGAATTTTCTTTGCACGAAAATTCTTTTCCAAAGCTTTCCTGTCGACATCGTTGTAGTCCCTCCTGGTTTTTGGCACCATCAAACCAGCTTCTCCAACCTTGTGCATAGGAACATGAGGACCATCACATATGATATCCCATAACTCAGAATCTTCAGCTATGATGAAGTCGTGCATGCGGGTCTTCCACCACCCATAGTACTGACCATTGAACCTAGGAGGTCGATATGTCAATTGTCCTTCCTCGAGGTTTGGTGGAGCAGCCATTACAGATCCTTTCTAGGTGTTAACCGTTTTGAAAGAACCCGCTCTGATACCAATTGAAGGTTTATGAGTCCACCAAACAGTAGAGTTACCAGGTCCTCTATGAGTTCCCACAGAGATATACTTTAAGAATACAAGTAAAGTGACACGGGATTTTTATGAGGAAAAAATCCCTCTTAAGGGGACCAAAAACCACGACCTACACTTGCAGGATTTCAACTTCACTAACTTGTAATCTACACTATTAAAAGCCACTTTGTAAAGCACTCTTACAAAGACTTCCACACACTAACTTGTAAACACTATTACAAGCCACTTTGTCACTACCTAGTTACAAAGACTTTGACTTATGACTAACCCTAGTCACACAAAAGCACGGATGGATTATGGTTTTAGGATTCCTAATACAAGGCTTCTAAGAAAGCAAGATAGGATACAATAGAAAGCAAAACACAAGATTACAACTCAACTAATGGACGCCTAAGACACGTAGTTTGTGAAATTGGTCTGCTTTAATGGAGTTGTCTTCTTGTTCTTGACACACTTGAGCCTTCAATGATGGGCAGATCTTCAATGCTTAGAAGAATGTTAGTAAATTCTCAAGTGAATATCGTTTTTGTCTTTAAACAAGATATTAAAGACCTTACCACATTCCAAGAAGGATGTTCCAAATCTTTAGGGTACACTTCACAACAATGGGAAGTGACTGCTGCACTGTAGCATGTACAGTTGCAGGCAGTCACTTTTTTGTCACAGCTTTTTACACCTGTAAAGTTGACCCTGTATTTTCGTCTGTGAGTCTGTCAAGGGATCATGTCCTCCAACTGGTCCCTTATTGTTTAACGGTACACTGTCCGGAATTTCTTGAGTTGGAGCTAACTAGTTATGCTTTTTACATATCAGGTCCTTTCTCGGGTTCTTCACATAAAAGTTTGTTAGATCATCAAACAGAATATAACACATCAAAGATCAACTAATTCCCAAATATAATTACTTAATATGGATTCTTCCTTGCTATTGACTGCCTCTTTTCACAGTTGTGCTTCCGAGGAAGACATAACTTCTTTAAAGTTTGAGGCTCATTTTCTAACAAGAATGTTAGAAAATCTTATCCAATGGAAATAGTTGGCTTTTGATGTTTACTACGTCTTGGATTCACCTCATTAGGTATACTTTCCTTTGCTTTTTCCCGATGTCACTTAGATATTTATTAGACGACTCACATTCCCTTTTATACGATAAATATTCTTAAAGAATTCAGCATTATCTTATTCGATTACCATATTAATATGAATGTCGGGATTTTCTATTTCATGAACCAGAAAATAGTATACCTTACTATTTGTTGCATATCCTATGAAAACGCAATCGATAATTATCGGTCTGATCTTTACCCTTTTGGGTTTAGGAACTTGCAATTTAGGTAAGCACTCTCACACTTTAAAATATTTAAGTTGGGCTTATTATGGGAAACTCGACTTAGTATTTGGTTAGTGTAAGAATAACCCTCCCCCTCCCCCCCCCCATCCAGAACTTATCAACAAGACATTCATTATTTCCTTTAACGTTCTATTCTTTCTTTCCGCAATTCGAATTGATTGCGGTGAAAAATGGGCGGTCGTTTGGTGAATAATTTCATATTCCAAACATATTTCTTCAAAAGAAGATTCATATTCGACGCCCCTATTACGTTGTAGAGACAACTACAAAAACTGTTTTTTGTGTTACAACAGAGCCAAGATTAATAAATGGTGAAGTTTTTAATCTTCAAACCAATATGACACATTTAAAATTAAAAAAAGGTTTTAATCTTCAAACCGAGTAATATGTGACACAATCAAATTTAATAAACGGCGAAGTTTTTAATCTTCAAACCGAATAATAAATTAGAGTAGAAAATTACTAAGATTTTAATCTTCGAAACGAGTATGAAGTCACTAAGACTTTAATTTTCTATAAATGATTAGAAAGGCACGAAGAACTTAATCTCAAAGAACGAGTAAAAAATCACGCAGATTTTGATCTCGAAGTAGGAGTAGAAAATTACAAAGATTTTATTCTCCATAACGGGTGTAGAAAATCACGAGAATTTTAATTCCATTTCCAAATGGTTTTCCAACTAAACCATTGTAACACTTTAAGCCGTTTGATCTCCTTCTCTAATCAAACAAGTATATGTACATTTGTACATATTATATTCATGATATAAAAAATATTTTCAAGTATTACTGTAAGCCTAATTCATATCTTACAATCTTGAAAATAATATTTCACATAATTTCAAGTATGCTACCAAAGTTATATACCAACTAATTTATGGCATGCTAACAAAATATAAATTATGAGATCATGACTATCTATCCTAATGTAAATAGATACTTATTCATAAACCACAAAGGATAGATAATTGAACGAGTAGAGTAAAAGAAAGCAAAACACGAATTTATTGCCAACTTTCTTCCTGATGCATTGCTTTAGTTTTGTTTCTTTGGCCATCTCCAAATTCAAAATAGCAATGAAAACTCTTCTAATTATTGTTATTGTTTTCTGCAATTCTCTAGCACAAGTGCATTAAATATGATATTCAACCACCATTTTACTGTCCTTCATACTTGATATGATCATCGGCTTTAAAATAACTTAAACGGTGCCACAAAACCACAGGGTCTGTTGTGCGTCATTCAATGTTAATCATAACAAGGAAGCAACAACGGAAGAAGCAAATTGCACCATTGGAATCATTATTCACTGGAAAAGTCCATACATATGGTGGCTGAGCCATATTAGAGATTACGAGAACTTCATAACCCTAAAGTATCACATCTGTATAAATATCCCAATCTAATATAATAGCACCACTTGGAGTAGGGTGTCGACCGGCTCCTTTCTAATGTTCCTGTTTGGTCGTTGTCTCACCACAAATAGACATGTAAAACTAAAATTCTACCAATAAATTGCTTTCATGTCTTCTTGAAATAAAGAACCTTTTGTCAGAAACGACCACGTTATTCTTTAGGAGAAAATTTTTGCAATAGAAGCCAAGTATGTAAAGCAAGGGTCTTTAGCCATTATTCATCATATGACTTGTGTCCTATTACATATGGATTTCTCAATAGGTGCAAGAAAATTAAGGGGTTGAATACACTCCCTGAAAAATATCATCTTGAGTGGATTCAACGTATACCGAAATTAAGAATATTTCTGATTATCAGTAACACCAAAGCCCAAACTTGATGCATCTCTTTATCTTTTCTTTCTGTCATCTTCTCATCGGCTTAATAAAGATACAAGTTCGATTCCGTAACACATAGTGGTATCACACAATCACTACTCTTCAATTTTAATTTTAATTCCTTAATATTGTTAGTAATTTGTGTTCAAAATCACAAAATTTTGTAAAGTAAAAAGAGAAACAAAAATGCATAGGAAGAAAAAATTAAATCCGAGCCCACTGAATTCACAGTGTGTCCTTAAGGTATTTAATGTTGCCTAAGGTTATGAGTTAATTCCTCTCAGGATAGAATGAAATAACTATTCGGTAATAGCGACACTACAAATCACAGAATTTCAGCGAACCCAACAAACGGAGCAAATCACACTTGACACTAAAATTTATTTGGAAAATAACGCAACAATGTAGGAAAAGAAGGGAGAAGATTTCAGATTTTTCTATGTCTCAAAATTGAGGTCGAGCCTCTATATTTATAGACAAAGAAAGGATAATTTGGAGAGGTGCAATCCAAAAAATGTCTCTTCCATTTTCCATTCACACCCTCTAAATTAAACGCAACAGAGATATGCATTGAGCTCGAAATGACTCATTATTGGGTCAAAACAGATTAGATCTGTGCAACATGACAGGTCAACTGCAACTCAAATCAAAAAATACAAAGATAAATTAGGAAATTGAATATTATGTAAATTTAGAAGAGTGGACGCTAAATACAATTATACAAAAACTAACAATATAAGATAAAAATAGTGGAAAGTTGGGGTGAAAATGACACCATGTAGTCACTTCTAAGCATGTTGTTTAAAATATATTCACAATTTAAATATATTTAAAGATAGTGGAAAGTTGGGGTGAAAATTAGCACGTTAGAAATCAAATTAGCATATCAAAAATTTAAGACACTAAGTCCCGAATTCCAAATTAGCAGCTCTATTCAGAATACACAAATTCAAGATACTTAATCCTAAAGATTGGGTAAATTGAATAATCTTTAATTACATTATAAAATATGAGTAAATTTTAAATAGCATACTTTAAAATGACTGCTAGTGCACTCTGCCCAAGGTTGGGTCATGTTGGATAGTGGAATTATGATCTTAGACTCATCGTAATCCAATTTATTTTGATTCATACAAATATTGGCAAGTTGGATCATAGTCTATTTATTCATTTATTTCGTTTATAACGACCAAGATTTAATCCAACTTGCCCATTTGCAATCTATATTTGAGCATCATGATTGATTCATGGGTTCTCCTGGGTCAAGTTTAATCGGCTACAAAGAATATTGGGTGGCTTCCATACGAGGAATTTACATAGAATATAATATTTTAAAGATTTATTTATATTTTCTATAATTGTTTTACAAAATTACTTTTAGTGTAATTTATTTTAAAATTTAACCTTTTTAATTCAATTATATACAATTTTTCATATCCTAAAATCTCTCTCTTGAGGTTCTCTCTCGCTTAAAAGATATCTATTTCGTATTTTCTTTTACCTAAAGTATCTATCACTATCAATTTTCCCACAATTCCTTTAGTAAAAGATATTCATGTATATCACACGCGTCTATCCTCTTTTTTTCATACCATATATTCTGTGTATGTCAAAATGCATAAAAAAAAATGTGAACTAGATCATCTCTCTGCATCATTTCCACCACAATTTCTCAAGCCACCGTCTTTTCACAAAAACAATCAGAAGAAGAGCAAAATCAAGAAGGACAATGAAGAGGAAGAAGTGTCATGAACCAATTTCATTGTAGGCCATGTTGAATTTTTTTTTTTCAAATTTATAGCTATAAAGTAATTTAATAAAAACAACACGAAGCAAATCGGAATCATAACAATAAATCTAAAATCATAAGTTTACTAGTGTATGTGCCAAGACCTGGTGTCACATGTATATGGGCATGCTAGTAGAATATACAAAAGAATACTAGTCTACTGTCTGAAAAAAAAAAATAGACAGAAATGAACAAAAGGAAGATTTCAAGTGTTGCAGAACGGCTCGGAAGGCAACTCACTGTGAAGTCTCTAAGTGTAAATCAAGTGTGCACGTCAGACTGATATCCAGATGCACCTGCCTCAGATCCTGCACATTCAAGTGCAGAAGTGTAGTGTGAGTACATAAATAACATGTACCTAGTAAGTATCTTGTCTAACCTCGAATAAGTAGTGATGAGGAGTCGACTTCGACACTTACTATGGGCCAAAACATAATAATGTGAAATTCTAGTTAAGCATGAAACATACAATGATAATAGAGCTCAAACAAGAAATAAGTAAGCAATCCTTCTTTCAAGTAAGAATCAAATCATTCCTCTCATCTATTTCTTTCACCTTTCAAGTCCGTGAAACGATATTAAATATAAGAAGGGATTTCAGTATCATTACGCACGAGTTATGCCGAGGACGTACGGCCCGATCCAAATATACATAATAATATATTGTACACTGCCGATGGTCAAATGACACGAACCATATAATATATCAATAAATCCTGACAAGGCGAACAACCAGCTCCCATGAGAGTAGTGGACATTTACCCCGCTCACGAAATATATATATGCGAAACGGTTGAACATAGATTTTCTCAATTTATCGTAGTATCTCTCAATTCCTTTTTAAAATAAGAAATTCAACCTGGAACTTAAAAATATTGGAACCTTCAACTTTAACTTTAATCCAATAACTAGTAAGCATAAATAAACAACGATATCAACAAAGCATGGTGTAAGACTAAATCTACCCGGACATAAGCATGAATAGGAGTTATGCACGGACTCTCGTCACTTCGTACATACGTAGCCCCCCACAAATAGAAGTTCATATTAATTTAAGTTCACCTATGGGGTTAATTCCCT
>ML390036.1:8387-74202 GCA_005239525.1 Nicotiana knightiana | reverse complement strand
GCCTGGGTAACGCCAGGCACACCCTGGCCTTAAGAGCCAAACGCCTGGCTAACGCCAGGCTTGTGCCGGGTCGCTCCTTTTCGACTCTTGCGCGTATTTTTTGACGTTTATGCTCTAATTTAACTCGGCTTCCATTTCCAACTCACCTACATATTAAATAAACTCCATTAGGCACATACGACGTGTATTTTTATCATTAAAGCACATAAAATGCAAGGTATATAATGCTTAAAATCATGAATTCTAGCCACGCATCACTGATATGTACCGAGCCTTGGAAAAGTGTCAACGAGGGGAAAAACATTTCGAGGGTTGCAATCTGTTACTCCAGCTGTGGCTCACTGAGCATTTTCAAAAGGGCGACTGCCGTTAGGACATCCATAGGAGAGTTTGGGATGATTATATTGCTTTCCATCATCCAAAGCGTATGAACTACATCCCCGACATGTTTGCTCAGCTAGAAAATGCCATTGGATGGGCCGAGTTGCTAGGGAACTCCACTGAGGATCAGATTCAGTGGATGTTTGAGTGGTTCTCAACTGACGAGTTCATCATCCGAACTCGAGACACCCCATTTCTGTTATTGATTGGTCTAAGAGGGACGTATCCTTACGTCCCTATCCGAGCCATGAGGCAGGCAGGAAGGAAGCAAGTGGTACCAAGGGTCGAAAAGATGAGTCATCTTAGGGCAGATTTTCAAAAAACCGACACCCCACATAAGTGCCAAGCTCAGCATTTGTGGCACTGCAAGGTCCGGTTAGAAAAGGACACTATTGAACTCGACAAGTATCATGATGGTTACTCTCCTTATTATCTGGGATGTTTGGAAGATAATTGGGGTGGAAGTATCGAGCCAGGGTTTGCTCAAGGCCACATGGTCATAGATGAGAAGGTCGAGGCAACGACTAGACTCAAACAGTTGCTCAAGAGGCTCCGTGATTATGAAGTAGATCATCACAAAATACACGAGGCCAACAAGAAGCTGATAGAGGAATGGAAAGACATGGCCATCACCTCCACCCAGAGGCTAGAACACTTGGAGCGAGGCATAGTCGACTTAGAGGAGAAGTTCATTAGGAGGATCGAGACCTGTCAGAAGACCGAGCGAACCGAAGGAGGAATTCTAGCCAGGACCTACTTGCTGCTAGGACTCCGCGAGATGGGGACGCTGATCAAGGAAAGCAGAGATGTCGAGTCTGGGGAAGGTGTTTCTGGAACCAAGTAGTTAGGATTGTCTTTACTTTGCCTTCTGATGTAATAAGGCCTCTGGCCATTAGTGACATTTTATATTTTTCGCATTCTTAGAGTTGTGTTGGATTTGTCTATTTTATTATCAATTAAATGAGGCATTTAGCATCTTAAATTCTCCAAATCAACTTGTCGCTAGGCCTACCTCGGGCACAAAGAGGTCCCCAACTTAGGACACGCTTTACATTCCACCTTATGTGTTTAAATACTGCAATAATTTTTTATGATCCTCACTAACTTCATTACTTTTTTGTTTTTTGTTGTTTTCTTTATTTATTATTCCCTTCCCCAAAGGTTGGTTAGTACATTCTGGCATCATCCGCCTACCGCACAGGATCAAAGGGCCCTCCTACTACTCCTCCTTCTAGTCCTCCCAAAGGAAAAAGCAAGGGTAAAACTAATATGGCAGAGGCAAGCAGCGTCAGGAAATACCACAGGGATGAACAGGTTGAGATCATTGATGGTCGGGGTATTCAGGTTCTACAAGAGGGTATGTCTCCACTGGAGAAGAAGCTGCTGAAGTTCCAAGAGGAACTTGACCAAGTCAAGAATTTGGCTCACCTATCACTTTCCCTCAATGTTCTGGATGCCCACTTCCCAAATGCTCCAAACCCCACTTTACCACAAAACACCCCTAAACAACCGAATCACCCCAAAGTCCCAGTCCCGCCAGCACAATGCAATGCTTGTCACCATAACACTCCACCTCTCCAGGAACAGACAAAAGACCACTTCCAAGCTTATAATAATCCCATTTATAAGGAAATCGTGGCTCATTCCACACCACATACCCCTGAGTCTGACGAGAAGGATAGGCTCATCAAGAATTTGGCCGAGGAACTCAAGAATTTGACCAATCGAGTTCAGGGCATCGAAGAAGTTAGAGGGATTGAAGGGCTGAACTACGAAGATCTTTTCATACAGCCAGATGTCGAACTACCTGAGGGGTACAAACCTCCTAAGTTCGAGATGTTCGATGGTACTGGTGATCCAAGAGTCCACTTGAGAACTTACTGTGACAAATTGGTTGCCGTGGGAAAAGATGAAAGAATCCGCATGAAGATCTTCATGAGGAGTTTGAAAGGAGATGCACTGTCTTGGTACATCGGCCAGGATCCAAAGAAATGGACTAATTGGGTGAGCATGGCAACAGACTTCATGGATTGATTCAGGTTCAACACGAAGAATGCTCCGGATATATTCTACATCCAGAATTTGATGAAGAAGCCAACGGAAACCTTTCGCGAGTATGCTACTCGTTGGAGGTCAGAAGCTGCCAAGGTTAGGCCAGCCTTAGAAGAAGAACAAATGAAGAAGTTCTTTGTACGAGCTCAGGATCCCCAGTATTATGAACGGCTGATAGTGGTCGAAGGTCATAAGTTCTCTGACATCATCAAATTGGGAAAGCGAATCGAAGAAGGCATCAAAATCGGTATGGTTACCAACTTTGAAGCTTTACAGGCTACTAATAAAGCTCTACAATCTGGTGGTGTGTCCAGAAAGAAGGATGTGGGAGCCGTGATGGTTGCAAAACAAGCCAAGTCCCCGCCCAAATACCAAGTATATCCAACACCCTCATTCACATACCAACCAGCTCCAAATTACCAAGCACCCTCACCCACATATCAAGCTCCACCACTCACATATCAGCCTACCTCACCCAGATACTCCCAACCAGCTCCCGTTTACAACGCCTACAATTCCCAACCTTCTCACTACTGATCACCACCTACTCACCAAAACTTCCCAAGACCTCGCCCTAACTTTGATCGTCGCCCTCCAAAATAGTATACTGCCATAGACAAGCCCATTGATAAAATATATGAAAAACTCAAAGCCACCGGCTACATCACACTCATTCCTGCTGCCACCCCTGAGAACCCTTCTCAGTGGATCAACCCAAACAAGTCCTGTGCTTACCACTCCGGCATGAAGGGACACACCATCGAGGAATGTCCTTCCTTGAAAGACAAGATACAAACCCTCATAGACAATAAGATCATTGTAGCCAAGGACCCTGCTCCTAATGTTTGCAATAATCCGCTGCCAGACCATAAAGGTGGTGTCCATATGATTGAATAGATGATGATTAGGATACTGAGGGATCAATTGGGCTGATTGCGGAGGGTGATCTGAAGAAGCCCACAATTACTCTCAACCCAATTGTGGTTCAGATGCAGCCATCCGGGGATGCTGAGGCAAACATGTCCATTCCACTCGAGTTTGAATCGAGACCACCCACAAAGGAAAATGCCCCAGTGCCGATCGAAGTTGAGTTTGTACAGCCACTTGAAGTAGCAGTTCGGCCACCTATAACATATACTCCGGCGGGAATGAGGATGACCACGCCTATTCCAGTGGGCAATGCCAACAACGCCACCCTTTTACTCAAACGCCATCCCATGGGGCTACACAGTTGAAGCCATGAGAAAGGGTAAGAGCAGGTCTGAGGAAGCCATTACTGCACAGGGTATGACCAGAATTGGCAGAGTTTATACCCCTGAATATTTGGCTGAATCTAGCAAGCAGGCCGCCGACCGTCCTCCCACCATTGAGATAGGGTCAGAAAATCATTGGAGAAAGATCCAAGCCAAAGAGTACTCAATCCTTGACCAGTTGAACAAGACACCAGCCCAGATATCTATCCTTTCTCTATTACAGAATTCTAGGACGCACAGAAGCGCCTTGCTGAGAGTGCTGAGTGAGGCATACGTACTAGACAATATCACTAGCAGGGAGATAGCAACCATGGTGGGCCAGGTTCTGGAAAACCACAAGATTACTTTCCATGAAGAGGAATTTCCGCCCGAGGGGTTAGGGCATAATAGAGCACTGCATATCACTATGCAGTGTGAGGACCACTTCATTACAAGGATCTTAATTGATGGGGGTTCCAGCCTCAACATTTGTCCGCTGATCACACTCAAGAAATTGGGCAAAAGTCTGCATGATATAAAAGAAGGAGAGATCAATGTAAAGGCCTTCGATGGTACAGAGGTCTACTATGGGAGAAATCACCTTGTGCTTACAGATGGGACCAACCTGGTTCGATGTAGACTTCCAGGTGATAGACGTGCCCGCATCCTACAATTGGCTGTTAGGGCGACCTTGGATACACGCCCCTAGGGCCGTGGCATCAACCCTACATCAAGCGTTGAAATTTGAATAGAATCATCAAGAGGTAGTCATTCATGGCGACGGTAGCAACCATATCTATGGTCGCCAGACTTTTTTGGTCACTGAGGGGAGAAGGAAGCTGGGTGGAGAAATCTACCACAACATTGAACGAGTTAACGCCATTAATAAGGATAAATGGTGGGAGAGTAAGATCGAGAGCATATTGAATTGGAAAGGATACGAGCCAGGCAAAGGGCTCGGTAAAAATCTCCAAGGAATAACGAAGCCAATAACACTCAAGAAGCACGACACCTCTTTTGGGCTAGGGTATGAGTACACTTGGGAGGAATTCAAGGACTGGTCGCCACCATGGCGCAATCCCTACTACTCATTGGAGTAGCCAATACCTCACTTAGAACAAACTTTCCAGCCAGCTGATATCATCTACGGTACGGACGAAGAGGAAGCACTAGTGGAAATGAGGGATTTATTTTTGGACGATGAGGACATGGACTGCTGTGTCATTCTTGAAGAGGGAGGGGAGGAAGGACCTTCCATAGAGGTCGCGAGCAGAGGATCATATCTCAAGAATTGGTCTGTCAGGACGACCAAAGCCCGTCAAGCCTCGGGGTAGCAAGGCTAACAAAACAAGCATTTATTTACAGATTATTTATTTTTAAAGAAAAAAAAATTTCTTCCTTTTTGCATTTTTAATTTCTGCAAGAAAGAGCTCCTATGTTCAAATGATTATTCAATTTATCATAGCATTTGCAGTTTCTCTATAAATTGTATATTTACTTGCTACTGTGTTCCTCCCCATTACTTTATTTACACAGCATTACTATTACTTATCTTGATGAACTGACGATTGTGACATGCAACGGGGCAACGCAACAAACGGATTCCGATTCAGACGAGGATGATATACCTGAGGATATTGTGAAAGAGGTCGAGAACTTTGAGAATAGACCTAAGTCTAACTTGGATGAGACTGAGGTTGTCAACCTGGGAAACGCAGAGAACGTCAAAGAAACACGCATCAGCGTTCATCTGTCGCCATTAGAAAAGGAGGAATATACAGAGTTTTTAAGAGAATATGAGGACATATTCGCCTGGTCATATGATGATATGACTGGCCTCAGTACATCTATTGTGGCCCACAAGTTGCCAACCGATCCGACCTGCCCACCGATGAAGCAAAAGCACAGGAAGTCCAAACCACAAATGAGCTTGAAATCAAAGAAGAGGTCACCAAGCAGATCAATACCAGGGTTCTCCGGGTGGTTGAATACCCGACATGGTTAGCCAACATCGTGCATGTGCCAAAGAAAGATGGGAAGTTTAGAGTCTGTGTCAACCACCGGGATCTCAACCGGGCCAGTTCGAAGGACGACTTCCCTTTGCCAAACATACACATCATGATTAACAACTGTGCCAAGCATGAGCTGCAGTCCTTTGTAGATTGTTTCACTGGCTACCACCATATTTGGATGGACGAGGAAGATGCTGAGAAAACGGCATTTGTTACGCGGGAGTGTATTGTTACAAGATGATGCCATTCGGTCTGAATAATGCAGGGGCCACCTACATGAGGGCCATGACTACTATATTCCACGATATGATTCACAAGCAGATCAAGGTATATATGAACGACGTCATCATCGAATCAAGGAAAGCCACTGACCATATGGAAGATCTGAGGAAGTTCTTCAACAGGTTAAGGAAGTACAATTTGAAACTTAACCCTAAAAAGTGTGCATTCGGGGTTCCTGCTGGCAAGTTACTAGGGTTCATTGTCAGTCGTCGAGGAATAGAACTGGATCCATCAAAGGTCAAAGCCATCCAAGAATTGTCGCCGCCAAATAACAAGAAGGATGTTATGAGTTTCCTGGGGAGGCTCAATTACATCTGCCGGTTCATAGCCCAGTCTACTGTCATTTGTGAACTAATTTTCAAGATGCTGAGAAAGGATGATGCAACCAAATGAACCGATGATTGTCAAAAGGCCTTCGATAGAATCAAGGAGTACCTATCAACACCACCAGTCCTGGTACCGGCCGGGCCAGGTAGACCTCTGTTACTTTACCTTGCTGTGTTAGATGGATCTTTCGGTTGCATTCTTAGGCAACATGATGAAACAGGAAGGAAAGAGCAGGCCATTTACTATCTTAGCAAGAAATTCACTCCATATGAAGCCCGGTACTCTTTATTGGAACGCACTTGTTGTGCTCTGACTTGGGTCACACAAAAGTTGAGGCACTATTTCTGTGCATATACAACATACCTCATATCAAGGATGGATCTGATGAAATACATCTTTCAGAAGCCCATGCCCACTGGCGAACTGGCCAAATGGCAAATCCTGTTAAGTGAGTTCGACATTATTTACGTGACTCAGAAGGCAGTCAAGGGACAAGCATTAGCATATCATCTCGCTGAAAATCCTGTGGACGGGAAATACGAACCATTAAAAACTTATTTTCCCGATGAAGAAGTGTCATTCGTAGAAGAGGACATTGCAGAATCCTACGATGGTTGGAGGATGTTCTTTGATGGGGCCGCAAACTTCAAAGGTGTAGGTATTGGGGCAGTCTTAATATCAGAAACCGGTCAGCACTATCCAGTATCCGCCAAACTCAGGTTCCCCTGCACCAACAACATGGCTGAATATGAGGCCTGCATCTTGGGGCTCAACTTGGCCATCGACATGAAAGTTCATGAGTTATTAGTGATTGGTGATTCAGACCTATTGATACACCAAGTACAAGGAGAATGGACGACCAAGAATTCCAAGATACTGCCATATCTACATCATGTACAGGAGTTGAGAAAGAGGTTCACAAAGATATAATTCTGGCACGTCCCCAGAATCCAGAATGAGTTTGCCGATGCATTGGCTACCTTATCATCTATGATCCAGCATCCAGATAAGAATTTCATCAAATCCATCCCAGTGAGAATCCACAATCAGCCGGCCTACTGCGCCCATGTTGAAGAAGAAGCAGATGGAAAGCCTTGGTTTCATGATATCAAGGAGTACTTGGCAAAGGGACAATATCCAAAACTTGCAAACGCTACTCAGAAACGCACACTTCGAAGGTTGTCAAACAATTTCTTTCACAGCGGAGGAATCCTGTATAGGAGGACTCCTGATTTGGGTTTACTAAGGTGTGTCGAAGCAAAAGAAGCAACAAAACTATTGGAGGAGATACATGCTTGTACATGCGGTCCTCATATGAATGGGTTTGTTCTAGCAAAGAAGATACTTCAGGTCGGTTATTTCTGGATGACCATGGAAACGGATTGCATCCAGTATATTCGGAAGTGACACCGTTTTCATATACATGGGGATATGATAAAGGTACTTCCGAGTGAGCTTAATGCAACAAGTTCATCATGGTCGTTCGCTGCCTGGGGCATGGATGTTATCGGACCAATCGAGCCTGCCTCCTCCAACGGACACGGGTTTATTCTGGTTTCCATTAATTACTTTACCAAATGGGTCGAAGCAGCCTCTTACAAAGCAGTTACTAAGAAAGTCGTGGCCGACTTTGTCCGCGACCGCATAATTTGTCAATTCGGAGTTCTAGAATCAATCATTACCGACAATGGTTCCAACCTCAACAGTGACCTGATGAGAGCCATGTGTGAAACCTTCAAGGTCAAACACAAGAATTCCACAGCATACAGACCTCAGATGAATGGAGCCGTTAAGGCTGCCAACAAGAATATCAAGAAGGTATTGAGAAAGATGATAGAGAAGCATAAGCAATGGCATGAGAAGTTGTCATTCGCCTTACTGGGATATCGCACCACAGCCCGTACATCAACTGGGGCAACTCCTTACATGTTGGTTTATGGTGCAGAAGCCGTTATTCAAGCCGAGGTCGAAATTCCATCCCTGATAATCATACAAGAAGCTGAACTCAGCGATGCAGAGTGGGTACGAAGCCGTTATGAGCAATTGGCCCTCATAAACTGAAAAAAAAATGAACGCAGTTTTTCATGGTCAGCTATATCAGAACAGAATGACCAGAGCCTTCAACAAGAAAGTCAAGCCGAGACGATTCACACCGGGGCAGCTGGTGTTGAAGAAGATCTTTCCTCACCAAGACAAAGAAAAAGGGAAATTCTCTCCCAATTGGCAAGGCTCGTACATGGTTCACCGAGTGTTGACAGGAGGAGCACTCATACTTGCAGAAATGGATGGAGAAATCTGGCCAAAGCCAATCAACTCAGATGCAGTCAAGCGCTACTATGTGTAACTTTTATGTTTTTCTCAAATGATGTAAATTGAACTATGTCTGACCTGATTCCCGTTTAAGAGAGGATACGTAGGCAGCCCTATGGGTTCGGTCACATTTTAATAAAATTTCATTTCCCCCACAAATGGAAACTGGGCAGAATTTTGAGGAGGGACCTCAAAATTACGAAGCAAATGCAGCCAGGCACCGCACAAGCAACAGCCAGAAGCCTTCACCCACCAAGCTGGGGTAGAATTTTGAGGAGGACCCTCAAAATTCCATAGCAAGAGAGGTCGCAATGCCTTGAACCGCGTCGTGGTTGTTGGTTCATCCAAAATTATTATTACTTTAAATTATATGTTATATTTTTAAAACCATGCATATTTGTTTTCTCAAAGAACAGCTTGTTTAGCAACGCTACCCCTGTGATATGAACAACAAAGTCCGCGTTGTCAAGAAGACAGGCCAAGCCAAGCCAGTGGGAACGCGAACTAACCTTCCCCTTTACAGAACTCACAATTTTTCTTTGGATGCAGGCACCAAGACGGTGAAAGCCCAGAACACATTACTATCTTTGCAAGATGCATATTTCTTAAGGACACGCTCTCAAACTCGTCGCACATGCCAACGCTTACTATCATCACAAACAACGCTTATTCACCACAATCGTATCTCCGCAGTTTATCATCAGCTAAGAACGCTTACTATCATTTTATTTCCTGCACTGCATAAGGCTACCATTCTGCCTTCCGAGGTTCTACGCTACCTCCCCTGCATTTTATTTCCTGCATTGCATAAGGCTACCATTCTGCCTTCCGAGGTTCTACGCTACCTCCCCTGCATTTTATTTCCTGCATTTCATAAGGCTACCATTATGCCTTCTGAGGTTCCACGCTACCTCCTCTGCATTTTATTTCCTGCACTGCATAAGGCTACCATTCTGCCTTCCGAGGTTCTACGCTATCTCCCCTGCATTTTATTTCCTGCATTGCATAAGGCTACCATTCTGCCTTCCGAGGTTCTACGCTATCTCCCCTGCATTTTATTTCCTGCATTGCATAAGGCTACCATTATGCCTTCTGAGGTTCTATGCTACCTCCCCCGTATTTTATTTCCTACACTACATAAGGCTACCATTATTCCTTCCGAGGTTCTACGCTACCTCCTGTGCATTTTACTTCATTGCATTGCATAAGGCTACCATTCTGCCTTCCGAGGTTCTACGCTACCTCCTGTGCATTTTACTTCATTGCATTGCATAAGGCTACCATTCTGCCTTCCGAGGTTCTACGCTACCTCCCCTGCATTTTACTTCATCGCATAAAACTCTTATCTACCTCTTCAAAGCAACCACCTTTCGTGATGTTACTTATTTATGTTTCTCTCGGGCTAAGCTCTGCCCCTCTTTTCTTTCGCAAATTGCAAGACTAAACTTTGTCTTGTTAGCATTATACCTCTGCATTCTTCATGGGCTGAAATATCGCCAACTTGTCCAAAGGCGTCATCGTTCGGAGGCACCATCTCCATGGCCCGATAACATCATTTCATGGCCTGAGGATTTCTTTTATTCAACTTGCATATCATTATTCAAAGGCACCATGGTTCGGAGGCACCATCCTCATGACCCGAGAATGTTATTTTATAGCCTGAGAATCACGCACCAAGCGATTCATGGCCCAGGACATCATGGACTAAGGACAATCATCCTCAATTGTCCAAAGACAGCACTCATAGTCCAACGGGAACTTGCATCATGTTTATATTATGCACGATATATGCTTGTTATCTATTTTCCTGTAATCCGGCCGGAACAGCCAACCAGGCAGGAGCGGACCGCTCCAGTTCTCCGACACAACCCCGTAAGACCTTCCTACTTTACCTTACCTTGCACCTCGCGTCCGTTCTTGTGAAATATCACCGGTATATTTCACCGATGATTCCGGAACTACATACGGCCCGATTCCTGTAAAACCAGGGATATGTAGGCAGCTCAGAATCCAGGGTGCGGCCTAAGTCTCTCACACAGTTTCCGTTCGGTCAAAATTGGCCATCCTATCTTTACCCGACAACTCTTTCATCCTTCCCGGGTAAAGAGGGGCAGCTGTTGATACCCAATTTTTCTCAAATTATTTTCAAACTTGCATATATACCTTCAAAATCACTCTTTACAGTAACTGGTATTTTCCCATAATTTTTCGTATTTTTCCCAAATTATTTTCCTGTTTATTTAATACTTTATATTCTATAATTATTCATAAATGATATTATAAATAATTTCAAATCATTTTCTTGCTCAATATGTTATTCATATCCTATTTAATTCCCTTAGGACTTAATCATTTCACAAATTAGCCAATATTGGCATTATTTGGCTAATTTCAGCAATTTTTGCAATAATAGCACAAATGTACATTTATAGCATTTTAAAATCAATAAACGATCATTTATATTTTTATATATTAGTTAATCGCCTCAATTTCATTTATTTGGTCTGAATTTCATTTTTACACAATTATTAACTATTTTATTAATTAATTATCTAATTTAATTGGGTATTTAACATTTAGCCACATTTCTATTTAAATTATAACCAGTTTTTAACCCAACCCCACCTTACCTTTAACCCATTAACCGACCCATCACAAACCAAACCCCATACCCGGCCCAGCTCCTAATCAATCTGAGCCATTGATCAAAATAGATCAACGGCCCAGACACCCCTTACCATAATTAAACCCCCCAATGACCCCCCTCTGACATCTCATTTGCAATCTCTCATTCTCTCTCTATCTATCTCTATTTCTCTCTGGTTCTCTCTAGAACCTTCCTTGGCTTCTCTCTTCTGATGAAGTCCGTTTATCTTCTCCGGTTGGTTCTCTCACTGGAAACCATGGCTCCTGATCATCTCTTGGTCACTTGTTCACCTTGCACGGTCCAGTGATACNGCCTAAATCGAGGTCGTTCATGAGGTTTGCCCTCTCTTCTGGGTTCCACGAAACCCTAGTCCTCTGTATTTTTGGGTTTTCCTTAAGATCCGTTTTATATTTACCATATTATAAAGTTTCTTTATATTTTTTCTCCGGAAAATCTGGTTTTTTAACAGTTTCAAAACTAGGGTTTCTCGACCCTGTTCTCAAACGGCTTTCTTTTTATTTTTAGCCATCTATGTTATGTTTAAGCGATTATCTCATGATTTTGTATTATCTGAACTGTTATTAATGAAACCATAGTGTTCTGGGTTGATCTTTACTATTTGACTATGTGCTCGTGTGCTCTTTGTGACTCTTGCTTCGATTAATTGTCATGCCCTCTAATTTCTGTTGTTCTAACGAGTATCTCTTTGTGTTAATCAATAACTGCTATTTAAATGACTCCGACCCTTTACCTTACTGGCTCTTTACTGGTTGATTTATATTGATTCACTTGTGTAAAATTTCCCACCTGTGATGTTTACCTTGAATACAGGATTTTGTGCAATTATGTACCAAATTTTGAATTCTTTCCATATTTATGTGATGCTTTCCTTAATTGTAGTTAATTCCCTGTAATTGTGATTGCATCCGAGATTCTTTCAATCGATTTTCAAAACTAACACCCTACTTTACTTTATAAATATACTGTTATTTCAACTTTCCTTAAATATATACTATGTATTAGGCTTTTATTATGTTCTATGTGATTTCCTTGTCCCTAATTAAACAAAATCAGTCTTATAAGTTGATTTCTTTCCCTTATTTTACCTTGACTATACCGTTGGAACTAGACTCCTTAATTGAAGGAGTCCAGTTCATCTTAATTGGTGTTGATTGATTGTTATTTCCATAATTTGCCTATGCACTACTCGTTTTCAAAACTATATAAAGACATGTCTTCCCTCTTCACAAACACACTGAAATTCACACAGAGACTGATTGTGAGATCATAAACACACATACAATGCTCTGATTTTTTTTCTGTGCTTTCATACCTTTTCTTGCTCTTTGAATCTATTATTGACTACTCAGTCGGCTGAAAGCCAAGACTGAGTAATCCCCACTGCTCTTGTGCTTCTGCATACTGCTTGCGCACTATTGTTCTTTGCTGCTCTGTTTGCTCTGCATACTACTGCTGTTGTGCTATCTCTTACACTTTGTTGTTCTCTATTCTCTGACTAGTATGTTTTCTGATTTAGCTTTATAGCACCTATACACAATATGCTCTAGTTCTTGTTGTTCCTTATGTGTTTTATCCTATGGTTCTACTGTCTACCATGTAACTAGATTAACCCCTGTCATGTCTTCCATTTTTGTCAAGTCTTGAATATGTATCTGGTTTTCCATATGGTTCCCTTTAATTATGTAATTAGCATGCCCCTCTTACTATTTTTCCTTTCCCTTAAGTCTGATATGCCTCCAGCATGCTTATATGTTCATAGGTTGATATTTCTTGCCTTGACTTGATTGTGGTTACTTGTTCTCACCTTCTTTTTAACTCTATATGATGTAAATCTGCCTCACCTGCTGCTTGAATATTATGCAATCCTGGTCCTATTAATTTATGCTGTTATGTGACAACTATTTGGTAATTATGTGATAACTGTAATTCTTCCTCACTCTAATGTTTAATGTTATCTGTCCCCAATCCCTTACCCCTGTTTGTGTTTGCTCTTTCATGAGTCCTTTTGCCTATTGGTTACAGTTGTACTGCTTCTCTTTTAAAACACCTTTACTACAGTTCTTAAAGTTATTTCTCAAAATGTTGCTGTTTAAAAAACTACTCTTTTCAAACTCCAATTCTCTTTTAAAACTCCAAGCATTTCGCACTACTCTTAGACTCTAGGTTCAGCCCCCTTCGTGTGAGCACTGCCTTGGGGATCTCTGAGTACCCATTGAACTCTAACACACAAGGCTAGCACTCCACACTGCACTTACTCATCCTTGGCTAGGGTACCTGGGTGTGAGCACTGTCCAGGATCCTCTGAGGTCCTTAGAGACTATGACACACTTGGGTTGAAAGGGTCATGGCATATGGCATGTTGGATCTGGTACTTGGGCTTACTGTCAGGCTCTCTATAGTATAGCTTCTTGATTTGCCTTTATTTAGTTGTGTAATTCATTATTCTTGGCCTGTAATAATCTATAAACGAATATTTGGGGCTGGATAGTGAAAGGGTGGGGTTATCCATGCCTAGTGTAATTTTTGGGTAGAAATCATGTCTTACGATTTATTTTATCTCTTTGCGAAATAGAAAACCCTGTTTAGGACATATCTACCATGCAATAGAGATCATGTCTTAGGTATATTTGTGTTTGCATCTCATCACATGCATGCTCACGTAGAAAAATCATGCTAATACTTGTTGTAATTACGGCTGCTTCATTCAGAAATCTTGTTCTTGTTCGAATAATAACTGTCTTAAAATACTATTTCTGCCTGCGTTCATCTAGATATCCTGCTTAGGATTACAATCGAATTATCATTAGAGGCCATATCACCTTAAGGATCTATTTTCAGCATGTTTTTATTTAAGGTTTCGTGTTAAGTACTATGTTGAACACCTAGAACATCATATATGAGGTTCAATGATTAAGTGGAATCAGGCCCCTGTATCATCCACATAGATAATAAACTCGACTAAAATATGTTCCAAATGGTTGAAAATGTTTTCCCGCACTTTTAAACCCAAACTAATTTCAAACTGATATCTTGCTTGCATTCATTGATACCATGCCTATAAGATCTGCATTTTTCTTATCACATGTCTCTCTAAGGACCTGCACTCCGCCTATGTCTTAAAATAATAATCAACATATGTTCAGACGCCTAGGCGAACCTTAGGCACAGATGTTTGTTAAAAATCAAAAACTATTTTTGTACACTGTCTATTAACCAATGGTTTTAAAATCACCCATGCATTCTTTTTCTGAAACTCGTCCAAACCCTGTTGTTTGCTACTATCTTCACACCTAGAATTCCTGCTTAGGTTCTAAATCTAAGACCTTCGTTGTGTTTGAGACGTGCTATTTACATGTCATACTTGCGGAGGGGTACTTGAGCCATATGTTTGTTATGTGTATCCCATATGTGTAAGTCCTAACTGTTTTTCTGCTTGTCGCTTAGAATTCTATCCTTTAAACCTAGGGGTTCAACCTAGTAATCACTTTGTAGGATTTAGTAGTCCTAAACACCCTCCAGGACTTATAGAATGGGACGGGTAATAGCACGCAATAAGATTTTGTGACCAACACGCGCTTCTTCAAATAACCTCTACGAGGCGGGAAGGGTAGAATATGGATATGATGACCGGTGCGCTAATACCACGTGTAGCCCCTCTTCGAGGAGTGATTACCGGGTATTGCATTGGTATGACCCGTATTATTTTAAACCTAGGACAATTCTTTTTCAAATGTTTCACCCTAATGTTTTCCCAAAACCTTTAAAGATTTTCGTACTTGTTTGAAATCCCCTCTTATATGAACCTTACTTGCTATTTGTTTACTATTCAAATTCACAAAACTTCTTGGCTGGGACCCACAGTTGTGGATCTTGAGGGGTTCCTAACAGCTTCCCCTTAGGATAACCTCAAGCCCTTACCCAATCTCTGGTAATGCAAACTAGTTCATGAGTTATCTACTTTAGGTGCCCTAACGCACCACAAAATCGTTAGGTGGCGACTCTTCCTTAAACCTCTTCCTTTAAGGATTTGTCCAGAATGTCATGAACCCGATCTCTCTGCACCTGACCCGTGCGAGGAAAAGAGGGGGTGCGACAGTGGGGAGATTGTCTGGGTGACTTTCTATGATATTTTAGTTGTGTTAGTTTAATTAATTAATATTTTTCTGTCGAAAAATAGAAAAGATTGGACTTTTCCCGACGATGGATCTATTAGACAATTTTCTTGAGGGATTTAAGTCTATAAAAAAAGATTTTCTTTGTAGGTAGTGTAGTAATTCTCCCTTGGTATTTCTTTTTGTCGCGGCTCTTTTCCAAGGGTTTTGTTTGAACCTGGTGTAGTTAGTTTTATTTTTTTTATGAGCAGGAGCCAGTGTGAGATGAATTGATTGAAGCAATATCTCTGAATTTGTTATGCCTTGAGAATGGCTCAGTTTTTTACTCTTGTATAAGTACCTTAAATTGTATGATCTTCAGTTTGCTTAACTGCTTTGACTAGAGTGTCTTGATGAATCCAATCCTGAGTGAGATATGTCCATGTGTGTGTGAGGTTTGGGTGTTATTCTGTGCATTGCATTTGATGCCTAGAACTTTCCACGTGTGTTTGCAAAGCGAAATAGTAGTTTTGTTCAGTCTTGGAAGTGATATAGGCGTTTCTTTATTGAGTCAGATATGTATATTTTATCTGCCTAATTGTTATATATCGTAGTTAACCCCTCTGAGCCTGTAATTCTGTGTCTTTGGCAACCACATTACAAGCCTTATACATTTGTTTGAATTAAACATCTGTTTGAACCTTTTAAACTCTCATGAGCACTTGAATTGTTATGAACTTTGTAAAAGTTAAAGTTGGGGTGGTTGGTTTGGCTTTTGATTGGAACTAATAAAATAAGGAGAAAGGTGCACTATTTTGAAAAAGTAAGAGCCACTTGAATTGAAAAAGAAAGAAAAGGAAAAAATAGGTGTATTGTTGTGAAAAAAAATATTCCTTGATAAGTGGTGACTCTTGATGTAATTATACTTAAAAAGTATGGAGTTAATATATATTGATGTGAAGGTGGAGTTATGGTTTCACATAAGTGTGGAGTTTTAAATGTTAAACTGTATATATTAAAGTGCTTAGGGGGGTGCAATCACTCTGATATCTAAATGTATCATATCCGCCCCGCAGTCTACATTACAACCAAATAAAGTCCTACTTGATTCGAGACTGAATGAGCTCGATTAGTAAAGTAGTACACTGCGGGAAAGCCTATGGTGCATTTTTTGTGGCATATGAATGTTATTTCTGAGAGTGAATGAATACTTTCTATCTTGAGTTCCTAAGTGTTCTTAAATTTTATTGTGTGGAACTACCCTTTTTTGTTGTGTGAGGGCACTTGATTCATGAAGGAAAGGTAATGTCAGTGACCTTTATGTTAGAGTATGTGGGTGAGTTGTGAATAATTCATGGTACTTGTGAGTCAAATCATGAAGTGAAGATGTTACGCTTTTGTGCTTAGTCTATTTTAAATATCGTTGGTGTGATGAGTTAGGAGAATTGTTTAAAAAGGTTGTGTCTATATAAAGTGTAGTTTGATTGCTCGAGTATGAGAAATAATATAAATATGAGGTGTTGATTATAGGCTATAATTACGTATTTTAGTCGCTTATTTATTACACTCTAATTTACTGTACTTTAATTGAGTTTGAGCTTTAATCGCTCGTGTTTTGCACTAATTGTCTGTTTTATGCCTTGTAAGAATGATTCACATCTATTTAGATGTTATGGAATGAATTCAAGTGATTTGGAGCTTTTAAGTCTGAGAATAAACCGAAGGAATTAGGCGGGGATCATTTTTGGGGATCAACGAATGACAGTTTAGAGCGAACGAATAATCAAGCAGGCATATTGCACACTGTCTAGTAAAATATACATAACGTATCTACCAGAACTCCATTTGGGATCCACAATATATGGTTGGAACTCTAATTCAAAGATCTACAACTTTCATATTTTATGTGTTTTCAAATTCCTAACAGAACAGGGTGAAAAGTGCACGGCAAGTGCGTGGCCGCGCACTGACCGCACATATGGGGGTGTGAAAAGTGGGCGGCCAAGTGCACGGCCGCGCACGTCCTGTCCGGGAAAAGTTTCCTTTTTGACGTAAGAGAAGGTATAATTGTTTGGGCCCGACCCTACTTGGTATATATACATGAAAAAAATGGTATTTTGAGGACTTTTCACACACTTGGAGCTAAGGAGGCAAGAACACACTAGGAGCAAGGCGGGGAATTCATCTATGAGTTTTTCACTTCCTTCTTCCTATTTCTATTATTGGTTATGAATTCTAGTATCTATTTTTGCATACTATTATGAATAGCTAATTTTTTGTCTAGGGTTTTGATGGAACGTATTGTAAGATAATTTTCCTGTTACGTTAATATAGATTTGTTGTAGCTTTTTCTCTATTTGTTCAACTACGTTTATATTGTTGTTGGTTGAAGAGCTCTCAATTGACTGTGCCTATTTAGTTTGTATTACTCGGAAGAGAGTGCATATTTAGGTAGTTGTTGAACCACATCACTCGTAACGTATATGAGGGATCAATACGAAGGGTTTAAAGGTGGGATTAGGAATAACGAAACCTTGGTGCGATCCGAGTGAGCCGTAACTTAGTGCCAGCTAGCATAATTCGGAATAATATGTATAGTAAATTGTGGTAGTTACTCGGGAGAGAATTAAGACACTTAGAGAGCTCATGATCGGTAGAGAAAACTTAGGCAAATTTATAGGAAACGTAGCGGAAAGGATTCCGACAGTAGAGAAAATCATAAGTCTAGACCTCTTTACTCTTGTCTAGAATTTCATCCTTGTTAGTTAATAATATTACTGCTTTATAATATTTTTTAATTAATTAGTAGAAATAAAAATCAAATCTTTATAATTAGAATATTATTTGGACTTGTGTTTCTTAGCAATATTAAACAGTTGTAGCTAAGCATTAGTACTCTGTGGGATTCGACTCCGGACTTGTAAACCCGATTATATTTGCAATGACCGCTTGGTCCTTTTTATAAGGCATAGTTGGGCGTGATCAAATTTTGGCGCCGTTGCCGGGGAACTAACAGTGTAGTTGTAGGTGTATATATTGCTAGGTTTAAGTTTGAACTTTTATTTTTAGTTTTTGTATTTGATTTTTTTAAATTTTGTGTTACTTGTTGATTTTAAAAACATGAAATCTTGGAATTATGAGAGTTTTGATGTTGGTAATTCTACTTTTAATCTTCCTTATGCATATTGTGAAGAAAACCACCTATGGAAAAATTATCAAAATATTTTTGAGAGCGAGTTATGTGCACCAGCTCAATCTTATGTGTGAAATGTGTGTGATATGTGTGGTGGTCAAGATGGTCACTTTCATGGTTTTTCTTATATGTCTTATCCTCCCCCAACCCCTTACTTTGATTGTTCGTTGTTTTCTTGTGAAGTTAATAGGAACAAAGAACCCAGGGATGATGACCTGAAAGATATCAAGGATATGCTAAAGTGCCTTGTGGAGCAAAATAATGAGAAAAAACTGCACATGCAAAGGCAAGATGTTGTTATTCGCAACTTGGAGGAATTAGCCAGTCAACTAGTTGAAGCATTTAATGCTCAACAAGCCAATATTATGGATAGTAGCCAAGAGAAGCATGCATTAGATAACGAAATTGAGGTTCTAACGGAGGAGGTCAGAATAGAACACCAACAATCTATCCAACTAGATGTTGAAGATTCCGATGTTGTAGAAGAGATACCAGAGTCAACCAAGTATATTGAGGATACATATTTTGTCGACTCTAGTGTCATTGGTGTTGAGGATGTAGACAATTCCAATGTTCATGTAGTTGAGCGCATTGGTCCACACTACAAGCATTTTTCCACATTGTGTTTGGATGATGATATAGAAATAGAGTCATCTGAGCCAATTGAGGAGTCAAGGAATGAGGAACAAGATGCTTACATTCTGGAATTCTTCTTGCTAGAAAGTCGGAATTACACACCTCATCTAAAGGCCAAGAAGTGCAGAATACTACATTATTTCCTTGGACCAGTTAGATTCGTTCCACCACTCTAGGAGCATAATCATAAGCTTGAATTAAAACTTGGGGTTCAATTCATAAGCTCGAGGTGGAGGCAAAAAGTGGTTCATGTCGTGTCGCGACATTAAATCAAGTGCTTGTTGGGAGGCAACCCAGTGTTGATACCTAATTTTTCCCTATAATATTTTCAAAATGCATATATACTTCCAAAACCATACATTAGCTTCAATAATATTTTCCCATAATTTCTGCATTTTTGAGGATTTCTAATTAATTTATCCCAGTATTTTATTATATAAATAATCATTAACTGCACTACAAATAATTTTATAATAATTTTACAATTAACTTTTGCTATTTATATTAACACTAAGCCTAATTATTTTACAAATAGTCACATTTACATTTTTGGGTTACAATTGCAATAACTTTGCAATTATAGCCCATCTATGCATTATTGCATTACTTTACCAGAAAATAGCTTGCTGCATTTTTAAAATATTGAGTAATTATTTTAAAACATTTCTATGCATTAAAAAACATTTTTATAATCTGTTAATTATTTTCATAAATTATTTTTTATCAATTAATTGGGTATTTAACAAATAGCCCTTTTAATTTCTTTAACTTTTCGGACCTAACCCTTTAAATGCCAGACCAAACCCTTAATAATACCATCCCAATTCACCTTAAGCACAATCTGCACCTACCCGACCCAAACCTCCATCAAATTGTGGTCATTGATCTTTTAGTCAACGGTCCACATTAAACCTTACCATATTAATCTCTAAACCAACCCTAACCCCTCATCATTCTCTCATTCTGCCGTCATTGGTTTCCCTAACCTCTCCAATTCTATCTCGACCTACCCCTAACCCTAATCGCTGTCACCGGCGAAAAGCTCCTATCTATGGAGATTCTGAGTATTCTCCGACTATTACCAACCGTTTATGCTTCTTGGTTGTTCGATTACATGGATCCTTGAGAAAATATCATGGAGATTCAACCTGTTCTTGCCTGAAACTTGTTTACTGGCCTGCCTAGGGCCATTCTCGATTGTGAATATTGATTTCCTCCTATATTTAGTTCGAATCTATGGCTTTTGACCAAGTTCCTCTCATCTCTGTTGTTTTTCGAAAAACCCTAGTTGTACGACTACTGGAATTTGTTCAAATCTTTGTAGATCTGAAACGATTCGAGTGTTATTTGGTACTTTCCCTCAAAAATCTTTTATTTTGATTAACTATTCTGATTGCATTTACTTTTGCTGAAATTAGGGTTCATCTTGAATCTCTTCAAAAGGGTTTTCTAACTTTCAAGTGTTTAATCTAATTATTTCTTTACATGTTTGATTGATTTTCGTATGTATGCCTAAACCCTAACTGTTTATGTTTGTGACATTGATTTCTTTCATTTTTTCAGTTATTATGTTTAATTCTGTGAACCAGTTACATTGACTGATTCTATTTAGGTTTCGAACGATTCTTTCCTGTTAAAATCAGTATTTTCTGGGATTCTTACCTATTTCCTTATTTGTGACTTTTATTAGTAATACTTGTCGTATTTGGATTATCAATCTGACTTGAGGGTCTTGATTGACTCCTATATGGTATAGGACTGATTTATTGCCTTATTTAAGCCCTAATTTTGTACCGTTAATTGACTCTCATATCCTAAGGGGTCTTTCCCAGATCTTCCGTATGATTGATTGATTATGATTGATTGATTAAATCCCCCAATTAACTGGTTGATTTATTTGAGTTACCCTATTTATGAATTCTTAATTATTATTGACTTATTTTTTTTACCTTACTAAGTGTTATATATATACTTTCATTACTGATTCTTCAATGCACACGAACAACAGTTCAAACATGCACACACACAAAACTTTACTCTCATCTCTCTCTCTGCTATTTTTGTTCATTGCTTGTCTAGCCGGCTGAAAGCCAAGGCTAGACTGTTGAATCCTGCCTACTTTACCTTCTGTTTTGCTTCCCTTAACTGGTATTTTTCTACTTCTAATGTCGTTCATTATATTATGAAGTTCAAATTTGTGTGCTCTCTGTTGTTGTACTTCTGTTAAACCCGTGTCTCTTATGTAGTAGTTAACTACCATGTATTTAGCTTCTATGTTTTACTGTTACTGCCTTAATCAACATGTTTACTCTTGTTTAAGTTTCACTCTTCCTGTTTATTCCTTTAATCAGCATGTTTACTCTTGTTTAGGTTTCACTCTAACCAACATGTTTACTTTTTGTTCAAATTCCAGTCTTTCATGTTTATTACTACATGTTTACTTTTGTGTTTAAGGTTCAATCTTCCATGTCTATTGCCTTAAGCCAGCATGCTTACTTTGGTGTCTCAGGATCCTATTTTTCTGTCTAATTGACTTCAATTGGTATGATCAATTCTGTGTAGTTAAAACCATGTCCTCTCTGTGAATTGATTAGCATGACTGCTCTTACATTAAACTTTCATGTTTCCCTGTCTATTGCTTGAGTCAGTATTCTTACTTCCATAGTTATGTGTGATTTATGAACTTAGGTGTTCCCTATTTAAGACCCTAACTCAGCATGTCCTGGTAAATATTATACCCCTACCTGCCATATGCTTCTGCTGACTAGCATGCTTCCCGAACACCCTGTTTCTATGTGTTCTTGATTCAGGATTCTTGTGTTCACAACCCCTGCTCCCTTTTTGTGTAATTGTTTGTTCTCAGCATGCTATATGCTCACCTAAGTTTGACTAATGAACTGAGTTGAGTCTGGGCAATATGGAGTTTTGTGTGAAACCTTGTGACTGTTGTTGTGGTTTGCTGAACCTTTTCTAGAATATTTCTAAGTTGTTTTCACTCCTAATATGTTTTCACTTCTATACCATTTCCACCCCCAAACTATTTTCACTTCTAAACTATTTTCACTTCTAAATTGGTTTCACTTCTGATATGTTTTCTTAAAATTATTCCTACTCTTTCAAGCACTCCCACTCCTACTTTTAGAATACATAGGATTCTGCCCCTTCAGTGTGTGTACTGCCTAGGAATCCATGAGATTCCTCCGAACTCTGGCACACTGGGGCAGGCACTTCCACACTGCACAAAAATGACTTCTCTTTAAGAGGGTCTTGGTGTGAGCATTTCTCGGGGTCCCTTAGGTCCTTGGGAACTTTGACACACCAGGATACTCTTTACTGGACACTATGAGATAAGGTACTTTGGACTGTTTGAAAGGCCTGGTTTGCCAAGTTCACTTTGGGCCTATCCAGGCTCCCTATAGTATAGCATTACTTATTTCTGTAATTCATTTATGGTCTGTAATAATAATTCTTGTAAACAGATATTGGGGATATTAGTAAAAAAGGGAGGGATTTTCATATAATTCTTGTGGGGCACTTGGGTAGAAATCATTCTCTTAGGATTACTATGACTATTTTCTTGCATTAGGAATCATGCTCTTAGGATCATTTGTGCATTAGAAAACATGTTCATAGGCATCATACCATTTGTTCTAAAACTTCTGCTTTCTAAACTTCTGCATACATCATGTCTGCTTAAGAATCCTGTCACTAGGATGCTATTAACCCTGTCTAAAAATCATGATCATTCTCTCATGTGCATTAGAAACCATGCTTTAGGACTTTTATTGCACTCGCCTAAATACCATGCCTATATCGCATAAAATCAGTAGCAATCATGTCTATAAGAGTAAGTTTAAAAGCAGTGCCAACACCTAGATAACATGTTTATAGAGATGAATATATAAAATCAGTTCTGTAATGTTCAGCACCTAGACAGCATGCATATAGGAAATAATGAATGAACTTCCTGTTTAAAACCGTTTATTAGTATATTATGACCCTGATTGACAATTAGATATCCCGTTTATAGGACATCTTAGATCCATGCCTAGGCAAGCCTGTAGGATAATCAAACTCTTGCAAAATGGTAAAATTGTGCTTTGTTTAAGTACTTGTGAACTACCCATATTCAGCAACCCCTAAAATCAGTAGGCAAACTGATTATGTATCCATTACTTTGCTTTAACAAGATGCTGCATATATTATGTTTGTCATGCTCACCTAAATATCCTGCTTTAGGACTCTTAAAGTAACTGAAATACTGTTGTTTGAGACGTGCAATTGACTGCTTATTTGTGGAGGTAAATGTGAGCCCCCTTAATTGTTCTTTTACCTAACAGTCCTACTTGTTTAAAATTGTCGCTTAGATTTTCTCCTTTTAAGCACTTTAGGAGAGTCTAGAACTGCCTTAATTAGAGTTCATAAACACCTCCATGGCCATAAGAAAGGGACGGGTAATGCACGCATAGAGTACGTTTAATTAGAATCGCTTACATAACCACTAAGGGAGGGTAATTGGGTAGTAAGGGATATGATGACATGTGCGCTAATGCCACGTGTAACCCCTCTAATTGAGGAAGGTTTACCGGGTATTGCAAAGAAGTGATCCTATAGGCTAATAAACCTAGGACCCATTTATTCTCATTTTCTTGTAATCCATTTGTGTGCTTAAACTGCTTTACTTGCTTAATGACTAATTCACCAAAAATGAGTTTGGCCGGGACCGACCGTTATGGACCTCTAGGGGTGCCTAACACCTTCCCCTCAAGGTAATTTCAAGCCCTTACCCAATCTCTGGTAATGTAAACCGATTTCATGAGTTACTTGCATTAGGTGCCCTAACGCACCTTAAATCTGTTAGGTGGCGACTCTTCAATTTCCATACCCCTTCCCCAAAAGAAAATGAGTTGTCCCAAAGCATGTCGAAACCCGGACTCCGCGAAAGGGGAAAAAGAGGGCTTGACACCCAGCTTTACTTGTTTTATTGTTATTTTATTCTTGTAGTGTCGATTTTTTATTTTTTTAGGAGCATGAAAAACAAATCCAGTGGAAGGATGCAACAGTCAGATGGTTGGAACTAAGTGTGAGGTAGTCGCACGAAGGACCAGGCCTGGGAGAAGTCTGAGTACCCCATGAGTTGTTAGTGCTTTGGCCTTTGGCCTACCAGGGAGTTTCTTTTACCCTCTTGTAATTATGGGTGTGCATTGGGGACAATGCACAATTTTAAGTGTGGGGTGGGGAGATTGTCTGGGTGACTTTCTATGTTATTTTAGTTGTGTTAGTTTAATTAATTTATTTATTTTTCTGTCGAAACATAGAAAAGATTGGACATTTCCCGACGATGGATCTATTAGACAATTTTCTTGAGGGATTTAAGTCTAAAAAAAGATTTTCTTTGTAGGTAGTGCAGTAATTCTCCCTTAATTTTTCTTTGTGCCACAATCTTTTCCAAGGGTTTTGTTTGAACCGGGTGTAGTTAGTTTTATCTTTTAGGAGTAGGAGCCAAATGTGAGATGAATTAAATTGAAGCAATATCTCTTGACTTTGTTATGCCTTGAGAATAGTGAGTACTTCAGTTGTGACGCTTAGGCTCAGTTTGTGACTCTTGTATAAGTACCTTAAACTGTATGATCTTAACTTTGCTTAACTGCTTTGACTAGAGTGTCTTGATGAATCAATCTTGAGTGAGTTATGTTCCATGTGTGTGAAGTTTGGATGTTATTCTGTGCATTGCATTTGATTCCTAGAACTTGCCCCGTGTGTTTGCAAAGAAAAATAATAGTTTTGTTCAGTCTTGGAAGTGATATGGGTGTTTCTTTGTTGAGACAGATATGTATATTTTATCCGCCTAATTGTTATGTATCGTAGTTAACCCTTTGAGCCTATAATCCTATTTCTTTGGAAACCACATTACAAGCCTTACCCATTTGTTTGAATCAATCATCTATTTGATCCTTTTAAACTCTCATGAGCACTTGAATTGTTATGAACTTTGTAAAAGTTAAAGTGTGGGGTAGTTGGTTTGGCTTTTGAGTGGAACTAATGAAATAAGGAGAAAGATGCACTATTTTGAATAAGTAAGAGCCACTTGAATTGAAAAAGAAAGAAAAGGAAAAAATAGTTGTATTGCTGTGGAAAAAAATATTCCTTGATAAGTGGTGACTCTTGACGTAATTGTGCTTAAAGAAGTATGGAGTTAATATATATTGATGTGAAGGTGGAGTTATGGTTTCACATAAGTGTGGAGTTTTAAATGTTAAACTGTATATATTAAAGTGCTTAGGGGGGTGTAATCACTCTGATATCTAAATGTATCATATCTGTCCCGTAGCCTACATTACAACCAAATAAAGTCCTACTTGATCCGAGACTGAATGAGCTCGATTAGTAGAGTAGTATACTACAAGCAAGCCTATGGTGCATCTTTTGTGGCATATGAATGTTATTTCTGAGAGTGAGTGAATACTTTCTATCTTGAGTTCCTAAATGCTCTTAAATTTTATTGTGTGGAATTACTCTCTTTTGTTGTGTGGGGCACTTGATTCATGAAGGAAAGGTAATGTCAGTAACCTCTATGTTAGATTAAGTGGGTGATTATTGAATAATGCATGGTACTTGTGAGTCAAATCTTGAGGTGAAGATGTTACGCTTTTGTGCTTAGTCTATTTTAAATATTGTTGGTGTGATGAGTTAAGAGAATTGCTTAAAAAGGCCGTGTCTATATAAAATGTAATTTGATTGCTCGAGGACGAGAAATAGTTTAAGTATGGGGTGTTAATGATAGGCTATAATTACGTATTTTATTCGCTTATTACAGTCTAATTTACTGCAGTTTAATTGAATTTGAGCTTTAATTACTAGTATTTTGCACTAATTGTGTGTTTTATGCCTTGTAGGAGTGATTCCGAGCTATGTAGATGTTATGGAATGAATTAAAGTGATTTGAGCTTTGAATTCTGAGTAAAATCCCAAGGAATTAAGCCGGCATCGTGTTTGGCGATCAATGGATGACAGTTTAGAACGAACGAAGAATCAAGCAGGCATATTGCACAGTGTCTAGTAAAATGCACATAACTTTTCGACCAGAACCCCATTTGGTCTCCAAAATATATGGATGGAAATATAATTCAATGGACTACAACTTTAATGATTTATGTTCTTTCAAATTCTCAACCTAACTTTGTGAAACGTACGCAGCAAGTGCGCGGCCGTGCATGTGGGGCAGAAACTGTGAAAAGTGCGTGGCCACGCGCGTCCTGTCCGAAAAAAATTTCTTTTTTCGCGTCGGAGAAGGTATAATTGTTTGGTCCCGACCCTACTTATATATATATATATATGGAAAAATAGTATTTTGAGTACTTTTGACACAGTTTGGACCTAAGGAGGCAAGAACGCACTAGGAGCAAGGCGGGGAATTCTTCTACGAGTTTTTCACTTCCTTCTCCCTATTTCCATTATTGGTTATGAATTATAATATTGTAATTTTGTATACTATATGAATAGATAATTTTTTATCTAGGGTTTTGATGGAACCTATTGGAGGATGATTTTCATGTTACGTTAGTATAGATTTGCTGTAGCTTTTTCTCTATTTGTTCAACTACATTTATATTGTTGGTTGAAGACCTCTCAATCGACTGTGCCTATTTAGTGTATATTACTCGGAAAAGAGTATATATTTAGGTATTTTTTGAACAACATCACTCCTAACGTATATGAGGGATCAATACGAAGGGTTTAAAGGTGGGATTAGGAATAACGAAACCTTGGTGTAATCCGAGTGAGTCATAACTTAGTGCCAGCTTGCGTAATTCGGAAGAAAATTTCTAGTAAATTATGGTAGTTACTCGGGAGATAATTACGACACTCAGAGAGCTCTTGATCGGTAGAGGAAACTTAGGCAATTTATAGGAAACATAGCGGAAAGGATTTCGACAGTAGGGAAAGTCATAACTCTAGACCTCCTTCGTCTTGTCTAGAATTTCATCCTTGTTAGTTGATAATTTTACTGATTTATAATATTTATTAGTTAAGTAGAAATAAAAATCAAATCTTTATAATTAGAAAATTATTTGGATTTGTGTTTCTTAGCAATATTGAACAGCTGTAGCTAAGACTTAGTTCTCTGTGGGATTCGACTCCATACTTGTAAACCGGATTATATTTGCAATGATCGCTTAGTCCTTTTTATAAGGCATAGTTGGGCGTGATCGGTACTCATATGCGGGAAGATTGACTACTTCTTTCTCTCTGAATTTCATCACACTGATATGAATATGATATGATAATCTGAGCAATACAAGCTCATTCTCCCGTAGTGTCTGTAAGGAGATTCTCAAGTGATGTGTGCGATCATCCTAAATCTTTGAATACACCAGAATATCATCAATAATAATAATAATAATAAAACGATCGAGGAATCTTAAAGACATGGTTCAATAAGTCCATAAACACAACTGGTGCATTAGTCAGGCCAAAAGATATAACCATAAATTCAAAATGGCCTAACAGGTACGAAAAGCTATCTTTGGTATATATTTCTCTCTTATCTTCATCCGGTGATGCCTTGATCTTAGGTCAATATTTGAAAAGAATCTAGCTCCTTGAAGTTGGTCAAACATGTAAGAAAAATAATAGAAAGGAACAAGAGGGAAAGAAGAACAACTTAACCAAAAATACTGTGTCGTGGCAAGCCACTGCCTTGAAAGCGATTTCGGGCCGATTGGGTACAAATCGTTAACATCGATCGTTCCCCAAGGTTTCACAGCACTTCCAAACACGTGCACTCGTGCCTAGAATTGGAATTTGCACAAAATAATGCCCAGAATTCGATTGAAGTGGAAAAGAAGATGATGGTGTTTTTCTGTGTCAAATTATTTACAAAGATGACTGCCTTTTGTAGGCAAAGTTGTTGAACAGTTATAGATGAAGAAATTAATCTATAGTTGTTACATAAATTAAAAGGAAGTCGTTACAAAATTAACTACAACAGTTACAAGAATTAAATCATGGCTGTTACAAAGTAATAAATTGGATGTTACAAAATTCAATTCAACGAAAAAGAATTTGGACATACTAAGGTAAGCATGTACTTGGACACTTTTCTGGTAAGCTCAAAAAATGAAGAAATAAGTTTAGCAAAACCAAATTTGGATTAGACCTCACGTATATCTCGTGTGCAGGGGGGAAATCGCCCATTTTTCCTTCAGGGTCAACTTCTCATATGCGTGAGACCACTCCCTTTTATTATCTCTTTACAAGTCCAACAAAGAGCAATTCATTATAAAGTGAAGAAAAAGATTTTCCAAAACCAATGAGGAACACTTTGTCTTTTACAAAAGACAAAGAAGTAAAGAAGTAAAAGGGACTACAAAGAAATCTTTGACTTTGCATTATAAAGTATAGATAACACCAACAATCCCCCACTAATGTAAACACAAAAATAGAATAAGAACAATTGTGGGCAAAAAAGGAACATGTACTTAAGTGTCAATATCTTTCGATTTGAATTGACACGTAATGAAATCAGGCAACAACTAACATCCACAAACTGAAGTACTTTGGAACTGAATGGACATTAGCTGAGACCCCCACAACACATACTATATCCTTAACTCTTTGCAAACTACGCGATACTAACAAAGTGATTTTTTGGTCATGCACATATCTTGGGTCTCATTAGTGCTCTAGAAAGACATCTCAAGTCTTTCTCAAAAGGCGACCGCACCTTTACACTCACGTAGGTGATTCCATCAAGCCTATCTACACATAGAAAACCTTAAGGCTATGTAATCATTAAGAGAAAAATAAGATCAACCTTATAAATAACTACCACATGCCATAAGGATAGGAAATGTTGTGCATATTGAGGTCTCATATGGCTTCGTTTGACCACAAATGGTTATCCACCAACTTCCTTAATCCATGGGCTTTAGTCCCATCCACCTCGAAGTTTCAAGAATAACTCTCCTTGCCAAATCCTTGGTTAAAGTATCCGCCAAATTTCTTTCGGATCTCACATATTTCAAGAAAATAATACCATATTTCAACAACTGTTTTACCGCACCATGCCTAATGCAGGTATGTCTTCTTTTTTCATTGTACACACTATTTTTGGCAATTTCAATTACCTCATTGAGTCACAATGTAGAGAACCTGGTGAAGCTTGTCTTCCCCATAAAGGCACGCCTGCCAATAAGTTTCTCAACCACTTAGCTTCTTGCCCTGCCAACTCAAGAGCAATGAATTCAGACTCCATAGTAGATCGTGCTATGCAAGTCTGTTTTGAAGACTTCTATGAAATAGCACTTGCACCCAAAGTAAATACATAGCCACTAGTGGAGCTAACTTCATCATTGTCACTAACCCAGTTTGCATCACAAAATCCTTCCAAAACAGCAGAAAATTTATTAAAATGCAAACACCAATCCATAGTACCTCTCAGATACCTTAGAAAATGATGAAGAGCATTCCAGTGTTCACTACTAGGGTTGTGAGTATATCTACTCAATCTCCTAACATCTTAAGCAATATCAGGTCGAGTATAATTCATGAGAAACATTACACTACCAATTATCTTAGCATATTCAGTTTGAGAAATACCGGATTCCTTATTCTTTCTCACATGTATACTAGGATAATAAGGAACAGAAGAAAGGACATATGAAGAAGCAGAATTACTTCAATAAGCCAGAGGGTCATATTCAAAAGTCGAAAGGACCTTGCTATGTTTGCAGCAAAATTGGTCACAAGGCTTAACAATGCAACCAAAGACAAGGGCAAAGCTTAAAGCATGGAGGAAAAGCTCGAGTCCAAGCTAAACTTACTGAGGATGGTGATGTCATTATTGTTGTTCTTGTTGAGGAAAACATGGTGGCTAACAAGACTGACTGGAACTGGACACAGGCGCTTCAAGGCACCTGCGCCAACAAGGAGTTATTTCATGACTTTGAGGAATCTGCTGATGGCGAGTGTGTCGACATGGGTAACTCCACTACAGCTGGAGTTATGTGTAAAGGAAAAATTATCCTTAAGTTAACTTCTGGAAAAACCTTAGCCTTGAACAATGTTCTGTATGTACCCTCCCTTCATAGAAACTTAGTTATTGGTGTGCTTCTCAACAAAACAGGTATTAAACTTATTTTTGAATCTGATAAAGTTGTTATTTCTCGTGGGGGAGACTTTGTTGGGAAGGGTTACCTTAGTGAGGGCATATTTGTACTGATCATCGCTCAAGAGATTACCAATAATGCTAGTACTTTTAATTCTGCTTATATTGTTGAGTCCATTGATTTGTGGCATGGTAGACTACGTCACGTTAATATTGCTTCTATTAAAATACTTAGAAAAATAAAATTAATTGATGCAGTTAATGTTGATAATTTTTCTAGGTCTCCTATTTATGGAGATGCAAAACATGTCAAAAAGCCTTTGAAGAATATAACTAGTGGAAAGACAGAATTGCTTGAACAAGTACATTCAAACTTAGCATATTTGAAGAGCACCGTTAGTAAGGATGAAAAAAAAATACTATATCACTTTTGTGGATGACTTTTCTAGATACACTAAGGTATATCTTCTTAAGTCAAAAGATGAGGCTGAAAGTATATTTTCGAAATACAAGATTGAAATAGAAAAGAAGATGAAGGTATTTTTCTGTGTCAGATTATTCTAAAGAAGATTGCTTTTTGTAGGCAAAGTTGTTGAATAATTACATATGAAGAAATTAATATGTAGCTGTTACAAAAATTAAAATGGAGTCGTTATAAAATTAAGTACAACTGTTACAACAATTAAATCATGGTTGTTACAAAGTAATAAATTGGACATTACAAAATCCAATTCAAAGAGAAAAAATTTAGACATATTCTGGTAAGCATGTATTTGGACACTTTTCTGGTAAGCTCAAAAAATGGAGAAATAATTTTAGCAAAACCAAATTTGGATTAGGCCTCACGTATATCTAGGTGCAGGGGGCGCAAATAGATCCGTTTTTCCTTCAGGACCAACTTCTCATATACGCGAGACCACTCCCTTTTACTAGCTCTTTACAAGCCCAACAAAGAGTAATTCATTATAAAGTGAAAAAAAAGACTTTTCACAACCAATGAGGAACACTTTGTCTTTCACGAAAGACAAAGAAGTAAAGAAGGAAAAGAAAATACAAAGAAATCTTTGACTTTGCATTATAAAGTATAAATAATACCAACAAAACAAGTCGTTATTCCTAAGAAAGTGATATTTGTTCTTGATGGTCACCTTATTAAGTTGGAGATAATCAATGCACATCTACAAAGACCCATCCTTCTTTCTAACAAATAGGACTAGTGTAACACCCATTTAAACTGATTATAAAGTAAGGTATACCATATAGGCAATTCCAAATTTGATTAAAGTAAAGGAGTCGTCACCTAATTATTTTTTATGATAAATTAGAACATTTAAATTAATTAAAGTATTGTAATAAAGTATAAGTCCGTTAATGATCTGTTTAATCTAAAGATTCTAGGCAATGGTTCAATTAATCTAAAGGGAAGTTTTTAAGGTACGCTTTAAGATACATATTAAATGGTTAACTGGTTGAACTAAGACATTACTAAGGTATTGTGAAAAATATGACATTTTATAGGTATAAATAAAAGAAGTTAGCATTATAAGTGTTACAATCCGTAAGTTTAACACGTTATATATATATTTGATATGGTATTTTGAGTGGAACTTTTTTTGATACATAATTGCTGCTCCAAATTGAATCATTTGAAGACAAATTTGCTAAGTTGTTTGTTTGTAAATGAAGCTTATCACTGAATTGATAGAAAGATGACTGATTATTCTCCATTTTTTACAATTTTTGCCTATACCCCAAATGATATTTTTGTATAAAAATTCAATCTTGGAGTAAAAGATGAAGGCTTTTCTTAAATACCAAGAAATGAAAATGCCTATAAAAAAATATGAAAAAAAAAGTGGTTTGAAAAATATGATTTCATATAGTTATTAATATTACTACTTTTGAATATGTTTTAAATTATACACTTAATATGAGAAAGTTTATAAAATTTTCCTTATTGTAAAAATAGAAATTATTTTCCTACAAGAAAAGAAGGTTATCATTTTACCATTTTAAGAATTTAGTGTACGAGAATTTTTACTCTTTATATGAGATTAAGAAAATTATAAGTTGAGAAAATATATGTATTTTTACATGAATATTTTAATGAAATAATAGTGTATGTAATAACTTTATATGGTCAGACATTTCGAAGCAACATAAATTGCAAATTTGTTTTATTATTTTTTCATAACCCTGTGGCATATTCCTTAAGTTTACATGTCACTCTAAATAGAGTAACATGCTTGGTTGGACAACCTACACGGGCCTTGCCCATAGGCAATTGCAGAATAAATTTGTACCTATATTAATTTTGGTTGTCGAATTAGGATAAAATACAGTTCGAGCCATAACACTCGGTATTTATGCACTAGTGTTATATAAGATACCCCATACTCACGATAGTAGGTACGTAAAGTATATTAAAAATAAGTAGAATTTTAATTAAATTGAGATAATTCTTAATTATGCGAATAATTAATTAATTATCGGGTAACAGAATATTACCTAATTAATAAATTAGTGGACAAAAATTTAAAAACTCCACCCCACGTGGCAGCAAGCCACTTCCTAAGAGATATGACTCTTAGTCACTTGTAATTAGGTGGCAAGATAATGTCTTGATAACAAGACACCTCCCTTCTAATATTTTCTTAGTTAGCAACCCTAGTAATCAAAACATATCTTTCTAACAAGATAATTCCCTTTTGCAAAGTTACCAACAAAAATTCGTACAAGATTCCTACAAAACTACTTATCCAAAGTTGTGATCATTTTAAGTATTCTTACACAATCGTTGAAGCTTCAATATTTTTGTATACACGCCAGGAGTAAATTGATAAAACTCATTGGGAAAAGAAGATAGATGAAATTAAGATAACGAATAAGGAAGATTCTTGTGCTAGATTCTGTTATTGGTGAACGATAGATCTCTATGCTTCCTAGAATTGATTTCAAGCAAGGTTGGTTGAGAAGTTCCATGTAGAACTAGGATTCCAAGAAGCACAGTACTCTCTATCTTGGTTCATAGTTGATGAGACATATTAGATCTATTCAGACTCAACACCAAAATAACCTGCGATGGAACACTTGATTTCATAGCGTCTTAAGCAACGTGAGATTTTGCGATTCTAAGGGAGTACGATGCAACTTTTTCCAAGAATATCATACAGATTTTTCTCTACTCCAGATATGTTAAGGCTATTCCTTCTTTCTTTTGGCATGATCTATACGACATGAATGAAACGAGCAAATGCACAATTTTCATAAATGACTCAATTCATATAAATACTAGAGGTGTTTGTATTCTTGATTCCCCATATGAATTATTATTATATCTTTTGTTCATGGGTCTCAGAAAAATACGTATTTGATAAAGTTTATCCGAAAGGCATATTGATTTTTATGGCATTCCGAGAAAATCTTATTAACGTATTTCTTATACATTTCATGCATTTATACATGTACATTGTCCCATGACCACATCGCGTTATATATATGTATAATATATGGGATATGGGAAAAGGTTACGGCGTTATATACGCACCACCATCTGATCAGTTGGTATACGTTGATGATTTGCCCACAGTGGCCAGTGGCCGAGATGATATGATGGGATACCCTCAGAGGCTTGATGATGTTATGTACATACAGACCTATGCATTACATGACATTTATATGCATATGCATGACATTATAAATATTTCATAATTTACAGAGCTATCCTGACTTACAGATTAAGTCCTTTACTCCATGTTTCTTCCATGTCCTTTATATACTGATTTACATCATGTCGTACATACTCGGTACATTATTCGTACTAGCGTCCTTTTGTTGGGGACTCTACATTCATGTCTACAGGTATAGATAATCAGTTTGACGAGCCCTCATTATAGACGAGATTGACATTCAGCGAAGGATCGTTAAGACTCTACCTCATTCGGAGTACAGCCGAGTCTATGAGTCATCGTATCAAAGTTTTGCCACAGACTTATGGGTAGGCCGGTATCCTATCCCATCTTATGTCAAATAATCTTAGAGGCTTTGTAGACAGAGGTTCAGTTTATACAGTATGTCAGAGGCCTTGGCGGCCCATATGTATTCATGTATTAAGAACGATAGTTTATTGATACAGTGTTGCCCACTATAGTTATACATTTATTGATACAGTGTTGCCCACTTATAGTTATACATTATGAGTTGTGGCCATGTTGGCCCATGATAGTTACAAAGAAGAAAAAATATTGCATAGTGATTCGCTCGGACCAGTGCGGCACCGGGTGCCAGTCACGCCTCCCTAGATTTGGGGCGTGACAATAAGATTAAGTCATATGAAAAACTCAAGTGTTTAGAGTCTAGAAGAAGTATATATTTTGATAATAAATAGTTATTAGTTAAAAAATAGATAAGATAGGCAAAAACATAATTGCTTAAGTGGGCTAAATAGAGTTTAAAACTCATCTCAAAAATCTTTGAGTAAAAGACTACGTGCAATTTTGAAGAAATTCTCGCAACATAAACGATGTCTCAGAGTTGCTTCAAAACATTCTGGATATTAACGTCTTAAACCAAAATGAGACAAATTGCAGTACACTAAGCTTTCAAAAATATTATCTAAAAAACCTTACTGACAAATAAATGACTTATTTAAGTACCTAAAAGTTAGATTTTTAGGTTAACTAAAGGTCAAGATCCCAAATAAACTTGCCATAGTAATTCTTGGTTGAACAACAATCCTGATACAATTAGAGAGAACGTTAGTCGCATAAACAAAACAGAAATGAAAGGAAACTTTTGTCACATAAAACAGCAAAAATGAAATGAAATAGCCAAGAGCCATGTAAGCTCCCCAGAAGATTTTTTATTTCCTGTATTTTTTGTTGTATAGCGAAGCAAGAGCGGATTTATAGGTTTAATTATGGCGCACATGTACCCATGATCTTTCCGTAAAATTAGATATTTTATGTACATATTTTCTAAAATTAATATTATATTTACTGTTCGCACTTCGCACTCATACTTCAAGAAGGTTGAACGGTGTACTTGTTTGAAGGTTAGGTTATTTACCAAGAGGTATAGGGATCGATTCCCACTAAATACATTGTTTAACTTGAAAATGGTAATTACAATTATATTTGATTTTGTGGTTCTAAAAATACGTGATCTATTTTAATACCAGTTGTTTAGGCAATAGATGCTAAGTGAGGGGTGAGAAAACGTAATAAAAGTGAAGGATAACAAGATTATGCAAATCGAGCAGTGGGGAGACAGGGTCTCGAGGTCGGTCTGAATGGGCCTCGAGGTCAGGCTCAGGAGCTCGATAACGGGCGGTCAAAAGTGATTTTGATAGTGTCGAAGGCCTCAAAGATGGCATATTTATGATCAATGACGAGTAATAAAATGAAGAATAATTAATGAACACAATAAATGAAAGATAATAAATCAATGAGACGATTATAGAGAAGGTTTGAGTTAGAGAGCAGGGAATGTTTTTAGTCTGTATATTGAGTATCATGTCTGTTACAAAGTGACAACGGTCCCCTTAATATGTCAGGGAAAAATCCCAACATAGTACGTGTGTAATTATAGTAAAGAGAGATGGCTGGCACAACCACTTAATGTGCTATTTTTCCAGACTTGGTCATCTTTAACCACGTGCCTTCTGGAGCTTCCCGATTTCCCATAACACTCTTCGATGTTTACCCTGCCTCGAGGTATATTGACTCCTCGGAATACTTCCTCGAGGGATGTACCTCGGGGTTGAAATTTGGATTCTGCTCCGATACAGCCGAGGTCGAGGCTCGGAATGCTAAAGAATTCTTAAAATCGGCCTTCCCCGATTTCACCGCATACAGATAGTCCCCGCACTTGTTGGAGCGAAAAGACAAGAAACGATTTGAATTCACCAACCTTTTAACGCCTTTATTATTCCGTTAGCCATGCCACGTTGGCGACTGATGTGATAGGAAGGATGCTTCATATTCACACAGTTCTTGAAAAAGATTCGAATTTATTACGGCGGGTGGCTGCCATTTGGCCTTCACCAACATGTGTGGTTGGCCCCTATAAATACTCCTTCTCCTGCCCCTCATCCTTCATTGCTTCTTCTAACCTTTCAAAGAGAGCCCTCATTACTTCCTTTCTGTATCCCTTTTCTGATCAGTTCTTTCTTTCTTCCTTCAAAATCTTTTACCAGAAATGACGGAGGCCTCCACGAGATGATAAAGCCTCCTCATCTTCACGTTCTTCAAAGGGTAAGGTAATGATACCCCCAAATCTCGAGGAGTGCATCCCTAGTTCCTGCGAGACGACCTCCGACTTCAAGGTCGACAAACCTTCATCGAAGTCGGGGCGGTGTGAACCCATATCCCGATATATTAGCCTGATAACAAACACAGAGGAGGTGAAGGCTGACTGCCGCTGGGGAGATGCGGTAGTGGAGGTTCCTTCTTGGGAGGAAGACATAAGCTCCTATAAAATTGACTTCCTCAATGTATACACCTATCCATTTACCCTAGGCCCGGTAGGGCCATCTTCGCCGTCGATAGACCCCATGGTTCTCGACTTCTGCAAGCGATATCAAGTGACATTCGGCCAGATTGATCCATCATTCTGGCGCATTGTTTACATGATCAGGCATTTTTCCGATATGGTCGAGGGGATGCCTTTCACCCTCGAGTATCTGATTAGAATGTACAGTCCCCGCCTTTACCGGAGCGGTCTAATCAAACTTCATCGCCGGGCCTCGAAGGCTTTCTTTGCTTGTATCAAAGAGGACAAGGGCAGAGAGTGGACGAGCCGCTTTGTTCGGGTTAGGACCTCAGATTTGATTTCATTCGAAAGGATGTCTTTCCCTTAGGAATGCAATATGAATCGTAAGTTAATACTTTTAACCTTCCTCTGTGTCAACTTTCCCTTGAACTAATTTCCTTTGACGATGCAGTCGTTGCGTGGTATCTCGATGCGGTTAAGGATCTCCCAAGCTGGGTTCGTCAGCTTAATTCTATATTCCTGTATGCTGAGCGCGTATGGCGCGATCTGGACAGGGGCCAATAGGAAGCTAAAGATCATGGTGGGGCCCTCTCTCTTGCGATACCTGATTTCCTTTTTAAAGGAGATGTCTTCTGAATAAACTCTGACCTTTTATGTTCTATGTTTATGAAGGCCTAGGGGAGGCCTCTTCGATGAGGGAAGCATCGCCCGGGGAAGCAGATATCCCAAAACCGAATGAGGATAGAAAGAGAAAAAGGGAAGCGTCGACTGAGTTTCTGGGGCCACCGAAGTCTATAGTGCAAAATTCCAAGGCTGAATCCGCGGCTTTAAACGAGAAGAATGATTTCCCAACATCGCCTGAGGGAGATGGAAGGGTAAGTGCTTCTGCCTCTGCTGATCTGATCACCGTAGAGCTGAGGGCTTCTAAATCAAAAGTCGACGATGTCATCCTACCTGGGGCCGAAGGGGTTTCTGAGAGTAAGTCAGATGATGTCCCTGAGTTGACTGCCATCCGAGATATTCCTCGGGCCGAAGGACACTCAGCGGATGAGTTGCGGGAGCTTAGATGCGAGTCGAAGGCCCTGATTGATTTGTACTGTGTTATTGATGTAAGAGATTCTCCCCCGGTTTTAACATTTTATCTGAGGGAGACACGGGATGCCCGTTATATAGAATCTTCCAATGCGGAGGTGCGTCTCAGATGAAAGTACATAGTCGAGGGTCTCTTCACTATGGCCGAGAAGAATCCCGATCTTAACGCCATGTTCATTTTCGAGGAGGCTGAAAGGCTTTGCAAACACGTAATTTCTTCGTTGATTGTTTCGAGCCTTGAAGTATTTCATTGACCCTCCTTCCTTCATGCTTTCAGGCGAAAGTGATTTATAACCGGACCACGACCAAGTTCCAATCTGAGCTGACCCATCACGAGGGGGAGCGCAGGAGATTTTTATTGGAGGCGGGCGAGCTCAGGACTCTTCTTGCCCAAAAGGAGGAAGAAGGGCTGGCCCTCCAAGCCCGTTTAGAAATGGTATCTCAGAAATGGAGTGATCTTGACGAGCAGGTAACATGGCCTTCTATTTTCATTTTTGTTCCCGCCCGATATCAGTACTCGACAATTATCGGGCTGATCTTTGTAGCTTAAGGATAAAGATGCCTTGATGCGGGAAGGATTTGGAGCCAGGGACACTGAGATCCTTAGGTTTAAGTAGTACAAGAATGAGATAACTTCTGAGAGAGAGGCTCTCCAAAGGAAGTTAACCTCACTCGAGGATTTCCTTTGGGATGCGAGGGCTCAATGTAGCAAATATAAAGACCTCTATGCTGAATCGGTCACCGTGCTGTCTTCGATTAAGGTTGAAGCCGATGCGCTCATAGATTCGTATAAGGTTGATGTTGCTGCTGCAAATACCCAGGCTAGGAAAGCAGCCGAGGAGGCCGAGCTTGGGCTTGCCCGATTAAATTCTCGGTTGCAGGCTCTCGAGGATATACATGCAGGGGGCCTCGATTTATCTGCGGAGATAGAGAGGGTGAAGACCCTAGAAAAGGAATCGGAGGCCCTGCTTGCTTATTCGAGCAATGGCTCAGAAGATGATGGAGATGAGGGTGAAGTCCCCGAGGGGGAAGAGGCCGTTGGAGATCTGGGGGCCGAGGGCCAAGCCGCTGGAAGCATAACCTCCGAGGGAGCCGTTGAAGGCGCGCCCCAGCAGTAGATTAATTTTTTTTTATTCTTTTTCCTGTATAAGGGCTCCGACTTTGAGCTTTGTAAATGTTCTTAATGAACTTTCATCATATATAAAAGGCCCGTTGTTATTCCTTATTTTTTTTCTAGTCTCTTGAAATAGGCTTTGATGGCTGTCGATGATTAGTCCGATGAATGGAACATAGAAATGAAACCCTTGGGGCTACAAATTAGCCCTGAAGCTTTTTAGGCTGGCACTTAGGCTCTTACGCATTGGCCCTTAGGCGCTTTTTAGTTAACCGTTTCAGGGCTCAGTCTTCGAGTCGGATTTTGACTTCGAGCTCATCGACCCTTAGGTTCTTTAAGTCGGCCCTGAGGCATTTCGGATTGGTACGACATATAGTTGGCGATTTGGGCTCTTACGCGTTAGGTCAGTTCGACCTTCGGTGCAGCTGGCGGCTCGGGCTCTTACGCATTTGGCCCTTAGGCTCTTTAGTTAACCATTTCGGGCTCAGTCTCCGAGTCAGATTCGACTCGAGTTCATCGGCCCTTAGGTTTTTAAATCGGCCCTGAGGATTTTCGGGTCGGTACGACCTGTAGCTGGCGACTTGGGCACTTACGCATTAGGTCGGTTCGACCTTCGGTGTAGCTGGCGACTCGAGCTCTTACGCATTTAGCCCTTAGGCACTTTAGTTAACCGTTTCGGGCTCAATCTCCGAGTCGGATTCAACTCGATCTCATCGGCCCTTAGGTTTTTAAATCGGCCCTGAGGCATTTCGGGTCGGTACAACCTGTAGCTGGCGATTTGGTCTCTTACGCGTTAGGTCGGTACGACCTTCGGTGTAGCTGGCGGCTCGGGCTCTTACGCTTTAGGTCGGTACGACCTTTAGTGTAGCTGGTGACTTGGGCTCTTACACTTTAGGTCGGTACGACCTTTAGTTTAGCTGGCGAGTTGGGCTCTTACACTTTAAGTCGGTACGACCTTTAACCGGTTCTTTTCGAAGTAATTGGAGGCCTGTGATTTTATGGCGACAGTTGGACGTCTCTGAGTCACGTTAGTTTGGCCGGAGCCTTATGACGGTGGTCATTGTATTTGGCCGTCGCCTTTTAGCCCCCGAGTGAGATATCCTTGTCGTCTATATCAAGGATATGCCTTTTTAGGGGTCTTACAAGTTCGATATATAGCTTTGAATTTTGATATCGGGATTATGCCTTTTTAAGGTCTTATAAGTCAGTACATGCCTTGCTTGAGGTCTTATAGTTTCGATGTTGCGTCATAGAGGGCTTATGAGTTTTAAGTTGCCAGCCCTGAGGTCTTATGGCTATAAGTCGACTGTCGAGGATAGTCGCTGAGCCAGAGTCAATCATGGAGGGATTATGTTGTTGATGTTGCCTCGTGGAGGGCTTATAAGTTTGAAGTTTTTGGTAACTCGATGAGGTGACTGTCGTGGACAGTTCCCCCGTCGAGGTTATGCCTCATGGAGGGCTTATACTGTTGATATTGCCTCATGGGGGGCTTACGAATTTGAATTTTCCATCCCTGAGGTCTTATGGATTTTATGTTACCTTGTGGAGGGCTTACGAGCTCGAAGTTTCCGACCCTGAGGTCTTACGGCTTCGAGTTTTTGGTGACTCGATGGGGCGACGGTCGAGGATAGTTCCCGAGTGGTCGGTTAATTTTGGGACCTGAGGCTGCTTCTTGTAAATATAGCAAACTTTTCTGACGCGCAAAGTGTTTTGATGATAAAATATTCTTCTCTGATTACTTGGTACAAGTATACATGTTTTTACCATCGAGGGTTCGAAGTTCTATGTGGACACGGTTCATTCGACCGTTTGGTCCGGTACATCATTCTCCTGTCGAGACCCTCTTTGGCATATTTTAGTGATCTCCTGGGGGGATGCCCCCCAGTATTTGAGGTTGATCGGAGAGAACCCTTGAATACTTGGTGAGTTCTTCTCAGGTAGCATATAGGTGTTGCCTCGTTAAAAACCTCGTCGGTAAACCCCATGTGGGATAAAATTTCGATGTGAGGGAAAAAGAGCACAACGCATGCTTTAAAATCCAAGGCCTTCGGGGTGTATTTCATTGGGCACCTGCAAGAAATTGTTGTGAAGTTCAAGATGAAAAGGGAGGAAGTTATACCCTAGAAATAATAGCGCTTGAGCATTGATATGTTCCAATTCTTTGGAAGTTGCTCGCCTTCCATGGTGTCGGGTTTGTAGGACCCTTTGTCGATTACTCCGAGGACGCAGTATGGTCCTTCCCATACCGGGCCCAGCTTCTCTTCATTAGGGTTTTGAGTGCTCAGGGTGATTTTTCTTAGGACTAAGTCCCCAACTCCAAAATATCGGAGGTTTGTTCTCCTGTTATAGTATCTTTCGATTCTCTATTTTTGGGCGGCCATCCGCACCAGTGAAGCTTCTCACTTCTCATCTAATAGCTCGAGGGCTGTAGTTATAGCCTCACTGTTTGAGTCCTCGGTGGCATGTCAGAATCTGGCACTAGGCTCTCCGACCTCTACCGGTATCAAAGCCTCGGACCCGTATACCAGAGAGAACGGCGTCTCTCCTGTGCTTGATTTAGAGGTTGTCCGATATGCCCACGGTACCTCGAGTAGTATCTCCCTCCATATCCCTTTTGCATTTTCTAACTTCTTTTTTAAGTTTTGAATGATGGTCTTATTCGTGGATTCAGCTTGACCATTTGCACATGGGTGGTAGGTCATTGATAGGATCCTTTTGATTTGTGATCTTCTAAAAACTTCGTTACTTTGCCTCCGATGAAATGCTTCCCGTTATCAAAGGTTATCTCGGAGGGGATCCCAAATCGGCACATGATGTGATCCTAGATGAAGTCGATGACTTCTTTTTCTCTTACCTTCTCGTAGGCCTGTGCTTCCACCCATTTTGAGAAATAGTCAATCATAAATAGAATAAATCTAGCCTTACCTTGCATCGTTGGTAGGGGCGCGACGATGTCCATTCCCCATTTCATGAAAGGCCATGGTGACAAGACTGAATGCAGTTGTTCTCCGGGTTGGTGGATCATTGGCGTAAATCTTTGACATTTGTCGCATTTTCAGACGAATTATTTGGTGTTTTTTTCCATATTGTCCCAATAGTAACCTGCTCTGATAACCTTTCAAATTAAGGAATCGGCACAGGAGTGATTTCCACAGGTGTCCTCGTGGATTTCTCAGAGTACGTAGTCGGTGTATCTCGGCCCCAAGCATACTGCCAAGGGTCCATCGAAGGTTCTTTTGTATAGAGTTCCATTTTCGTCGAGTGAAAATTGGGTTGCCTTGGTCCGAAGGACCCTTGACTCTTTTGGGTTTGCCGGTAGCTTCCCACTTCCCAAATAATTGATGTACTTACTTCTCCAATCCCATGTCAGGCTGGTGGAGTTGATTTCGGCATGGCTTTCTTTAATCACTAATTTGGATAGCTGAACGACAGCACCGGGGAATATGTCGTCCTCCTCAACGGACAATCCCAGGTTTGCGAGTGCATCTGCCTCACTGTTTTGCTCTCGAGGTATGTGGACCAGAGTCCATTCTTTGAAGCGATGCAAAGTGAATTGAAGTTTGTCTAGGTATCGTTGCATCCTGTCCTCTCGAACCTCAAAACTTCCATTCGCCTGGTTTACTACCAGAAGGGAATCACATTTTGCTTCGATGATTTCCGCTCCTAAGCTTTTGGCCAATTCGATACCTACAATCATAGCCTCATACTCGGCTTCGTTGTTAGTCAACTTTTCAGTTTTTATAGATTGTCTAATTAAGCCACCTATAGGTGGTTTCAGAACTACGCTGAGCTCGGATCCTTTCACGTTCGAGGCACCGTCGGTGAATAAGGTCCATACTCCCGATGTTGTGCCCGTTTTTAGTAAAAGTTCTTTTTCTACCTCGGGCACGAGGGCAGATGTAAAGTCGGCCACGAAGTTCGCTAGAATTTGGGACTTGATAGCCGTTCGGGGCTGGTATTTGCTATTATACCCCCGAGCTCGATGGCCCATTTGGCCAATCGGCCTGATAATTCGGGTTTATGCAATATATGTCGAAGAGGGTATGTCTTTAAAACACATATATGGTGACATTGAAAATAAGGCTTCAGCTTCCGAGACGCACTTATTAATGCAAGAGCTAATTTTCTAAGTGTGGATACCTGGTTTCAGCATCTCCTAGGGTTCGACTCACATAGTAGACAGGGAATTGCGTACCTTGCTCATCTCGAACCAACACGCCAATCACCGCTACTTCGGACACTGCCAAATACAGATATAGCATTCCGTCCTCCTTCAGGGTGTGGAGCAAAGGCGGGCTCGAGAGATACCGCTTTAACCCTTCCAAGGTGTGTTGACACTCCAGGGTCCATTCAAAGTTATTTTTCTTTTTAAGCAGGGAGAAGAAGTGATGGCTCCAATATGATGATCTTAAGATGAATCGGCCTAACACCGCTATCCACCCGGTCAGTCGATGTACGGCCTTCACATTGTTTACCACCGTGATTTCTTCGATGTCCTTGATTTTGTCAGGGTTGATATCAATCCCCATGTTTGATACCATGAAGCCTAAAAATTTGACCGAACCTACGTCGAAGGCGCATTTCTTGAGGTTGAGCTTCATGTTGTAGCTTCTAAGGATGTTGAAAGTTTCCTACAAATGAGTCAAATGGTCCTCTGCGCACAGGGACATAACTAGGATGTCATCAATGTAAACATCCATGGATTTTCCTATCTGATGTTCAAACATCTTATTAACTAAGTCTTGGTATGTGGCCCCTGCGTTTTTTAGTCCGAAGGGCATTACATTGTAGCAGTACATGTCGTACTTCGTGATGAACGAAGTTTTGTCCCTATCCTCGGGGTTCATTTGAATTTGATTATACCCGGAGTAGCCATTGAGGAAGGTGAGGATCGCGTGGCCAGCCGGGCATCAATCAAGCGATCGATGTTGGGCAACGGGAATTAATCTTTAGGGCATGCTTTATTTAAGTCTTTATAGTCTACTGATGCGAGGCTAGAATTCATGGTTTAACATGTTATATGCCCTACATTTTATGTGCGTTAATGATATAAACACTTTCTATGTGCATAATAGAGTCTATTTCATGTGTAGGTGAATTGGAGATGGAAACCGAGCTAAATGGATGCAAATACATCGAAAATACGCTCAAGAGGCGAGGAGGAGTGCACCGGGCTATAGCCGGGCGCCAGAGCTCAAACGCCTGACCCTGCCTGGCGTTAGCCAGGCGTTAGAGCTGAAATTCCAGCCTTAGACTGGCGTTAGCCAGGCGCCAGGCCCCTGTTCCGGCTAATTCGAGTTTTGACGAGTTTAAGTGTTTCCCGATTGGAATAGAAGTCTCCTACACGCTTAGGGGTTGTCCTAAACATATAAATAGACCCTAAAACACAACTTGAGGGGATTCGGAAGGCATACGAAGGATTCTAAGAGAGAAAACCATTGAAGTGACAAAACATTGATTTTTACATCTTTTATTCATTACTTTGTAGTTCAATTATGCAATTTCTTTTGGGTTTGATTCTTATGAACATGAGTAGCTAAATTCTTTAATCTAGGGTTTTGGTAGAACCCGTTGGGGATGAATTTGTTGTGATATTAATATAGTTTGGTTGATTAATCTCTATTTGTTCAACTACGTTCTTGTTGTAGTTGATTGAAAGGGCCCTCAATTAGCTGTTCCTATTTATTATGTATCTACTTGAGAGAGAGTGCATATTTAGGTAGTTGTTTGAACAACATCACTCCCGGAGTATAGACGAAAGTCATAACCGAGGGTTTAGAGGTTGGATTAGAGATAACGATACCTCGGGTGCAATCTAAAGTGAACTGTAATGCAATCTAGCTAGCGTAACTTGAGAGAGTGCGTCTAGTAAATTATCATAATTACTTGAGAGAGATTTATGGTAGATAGAGCGTTCATGATTGATAGAGACAACTAATCAAACTATAATAAGTATCTGAGAAGTAAGTTCACCAACGGGGGAAACCATAACCTTAGACCTTTATCATCATTATTTACAACACATTGTTAGTAATTGCTAGTTATTATTATTGTCAGTAAAATTAGTAAAACATCACCAATTTATATTAAAAAGTCTTGAGAGAATTGATTGAGTAAAAGTTGCGTATTCTAAAGACTTGATTGATACGTAAATTCCCTGTGGGATCGACTCTGGGCATAATACCCCGGATTATATTTGCAACGCCCGTTTAGTCTTTTATTAGACATAGTTGAGTGTGATCATCTACGCACATTCTTAACTTGTTCCCCTTTTTGGGAACCACTACTACATTGGCTAACCATTCGAGATATTTTACTTCCCTGATGGACCCTATTTTTTGTTACCTCGTCTTTGACGAACGCATGCTTTATCTCGGACTGAGGCCTCCTTTTCTGCTTCACCGGTTTGAACTGGAGTCGGCGCTTAGCCGATGGGTGGTTATTTCCGGTGGGATCCTTGTCACGTGTAAGTGGGACCAAGCAAAGCAATCGATGTTGTAAACAAGAAATTGAATGAGTTTTTTCCTGAGCTCGGGGGTTAATCCCGTTTCCAGGTATACCTTTCGATCTGCAAGATGTTCCATCAAGACAGCTTGCTCCAGGTCTTCGACCGTTGATTTGGTTATGTCCGATTCTTCGAGGGCGATGAAGGTTCGAGGAGTGAGGAAGTCTTCTTCATCATCCTCGGGGACCTGTTCATTTCTTGACCCCTCCGAGGTGGAGTATATGGGCGTCGGTGCCATGTCGTGCATGGAAAACATTTCTTTTTCCGCGTGTTACTCCCTATACACTGTTTTCACGCCATCTTTAGTTGGGAATTTTAACATCTAGTGGAGAGTTGATGGTACCTCCATCATGTGGTGTATCCACGGCCTTCCCAGCAGGGCTTTGTATCTCGTGTTACCCTCGATGACATGAAACTTGGTATCCCGAACCGTACCGGACACACTGACTAGGAGGGTGATTTTCCCCTTCGTCGCTTCGCTCGTCATGTTAAATCCACTGAGGGATCGAGAGTCGGGCACGATACCTGATTATATTGGCCGAACTACCTGGATCTATGAGCACACGTTTAATTTGAACGTTATTTAAGAGAAAAGAAATTACCAGCGCATCACTATGTGGCTGGGACAAGGCTTCAATATCTTCTTCACTGAACACAACAGTTCCTTCAGTCATATAACTTTGAGTTTGTTCTTTGGTGATAATGGGTACTTTGGCCCGTTTGAACATAGGCTCTTGCGGGACATCGGTCTCTCCAATAATCACGTGAACGACATGCTGGGGTTCTCCCGGCCCATTCTCCCCGTTCGATCCTCTTTCTCGGAAGTGGTTCTTGATTCGACTGTCGAGAAATCCTTGAAGATGCCTTTTATTGATCAATTGGGCCGCTTCTTTTCGAGCCGGAATTCTCCGAGCTTCGCACCGATCTTCTCCGCATATGTTTCCATATGTACGGATCTTATGTTGACACGTAAAGCATTGCATGAGCTTTTATCAACGGGGATCTGTATTGGTGCCCCTTCAGGGTTTTGTGGTGGTATGTTGGTGTCTGGAGCAACTGCACCATTTTCCTCGCGATCCTTGGGACCGTTGCTTTCATGTGCATTTACTGAGTTAGACATTTTTTGACCTGAAATTGAAGATTCTTGGACAAGAAAAGGTGTAAAGAATAACTTGTGTTTTTAGAATATCAGCTTTAAAGAAATCACTATTAATTTTAGCCCCACGGTGGGCGCCAAACTATTTACCTTGAAAATGGTAATTACAACTATATTTGATTTTGTGGTTCTAAAAATACGTGATCTATTTTAATACCAATTGTTTAGGCAATAGATGCTAAGTGAGGGGTGAGAAAACGCAATAAAAGTGAAGGATAACAAGATTATGCAAGTCGAGCAGTGGGGAGACAGGGTCTCGAGGTCGGTCTGAATGGGCCTCGAGGTCGGGCTCAGGAGCTCAATAACGGGCAGTCGAAAGTGATTTCGATAGTGTAGAAGGCCTCAAAGATGGACTATTTATGATCAATGACAAGTAATAAAATGAAGAACAATTAATGAACACAATAAATGAAAGATAATTAATCAATGAGACGATTATAGAGAAGGTTTGAGTTAGAGAGCAGGGAATGTTCTTAGTCTGTATATTGAGTATCATGTCGGTTACAAAGTGACAAGGGTCCCCTTTATATGTGAGGGGAGAATCCCAACATAGTACATGTGTAAATATTACAAAAGAGAGATGGCTGGCACAACCACTTAATGCCACGGTACGGGCCTATACTATTTTTGCAGACTAAGTCAGCTTTAACCACGTGCCTTCTGGAGCTTCCCGCTTTCCCATAACACTCTTCGATGTTTACCCTGCCCCGAGGTATATTGACTCCTCGGAATACTTCCTCGAGGGATGTACCTCGGGGTTGAAATTTGGATTCCGCTCCGATACAGCCGAGGTCGAGGCTAGGAATGCTAAAGAAGCCTTAAAATCGGCCTTCTCTGATTTCACCGCATACATACATTTTTGTTTCTTTTTTTTAGTAGTGCACCCATGTACTAAAAATCCTATAAATCCGCCTGAAGTAAAAGTTGGACACGAGTGAGGATATGCATGACTCTTTGTGGCAGCAACGTTGTTTTGAGTCTCTAAGTGAAACTCTTCAGCCCGGTGTTCATGTGAAAGAAAAGAAAAGGAATGTAGAGTTAAAAGGAGAATTGGATTCTCAACATAGTATTGCCTATAACTATGGTGTTGGATCAAACAACTCTGTCGAATAATCATGTGATATAAATGCATTTATGTTGTTCTCTATATTTTGTGGTGCGTTTGCAATTAACGAATTGCATAATATGTTGTTGGATGAAAAATGGGAAATTGAAATTGAATTTGGTAAAGGTATAGGTTTTGTCTGGTGTAGCTAGAGGAGTGTTCAGCAAGTAGAACGTTTAGTTTATGTTGTAATGCTTTTGGTAACTGTTAGAACCTTTGCTGGTATAGTTGATCCAGTTTTTGCTTGATCTTTTGCCTTTAAACCAGTGAAAATGAAAATTTAAGCAGGTATTTTTATCAACTTTTCAAATTTTCCAAGGACGTTCTTGATTTTTTCCTACTTGTATTTCGTAATTAATATATTAGTTTTACTGCTATTGTTATTATTCAATCACTACATTATTTAAATTTTAGTACTTGTTAAAAGATGAGTAATATTGTGTACTAGTCCTATTAAGGAAGACCAAACAAAATGAGTGTAAAAAAAGATCATACTAATATTTTCAATTAAAGATAACTGTAGCAAGCATCAATTATGATTTCAATTTATAAAAACTAGATTCTCACTGAATAGTCACTTGGCACGCTAAGATGGCCTCTCAAGTTGTTCCAGTTCCACCTCCCTTCAAGCTTGTTCTTTATTTAAAAAGTATAGCCTGGTGTACTAAGCGCCAGAAAGTGCCGAATCACAAGGGTCAGTCTTACCCTACATTTTTACAAAAGACTATTTCCACAACTCAAACCCGTGACGTCCTAATCACATGATAGCAATTTTACTAGTTACGGGCTCCCTTCAAGCTTGGTCTTTATTTGCCTCCCCAAATTCATCTATAGGGATGAGGAGCTCCATATAATTGCCTTACATGGAGAATATTCTATTTTCTTGAATTTGGACGAATAAATTCCAAATTTTGGTCAACAATTTCAACTATGTAACATTTAACAAATTCTTTGTCGTAGAAGTGTTTCCAAAAGAACAATTTCACGTGCTGATATATTTGCTGAAGAATTTCACTTTCACCCCAAAATGAGCAAGTTACAAGATTTCAAAAAATATAAGTTCCAGATAGGATAAACTAAATTCGGTAGATCATATCAACGTCAGAAATACTAAAGTTTAACATTGTACAAAAGGTCCGTCAAATACATTGGCATCATAGATATAACAGTTTGACTACTGATAACTATAGATGTTTGCTGGTTTGTACAAAAATAAATGTAAATGGCTGCCTGGAAATATACCCGGAATGGATATAATCACACCTCCCCTGCACCCTCTTCTCCCAGATTTCTCTTACGTCGATTTCTATATTAAAGATAGAAATGCAAATCTGTAGCAGGTTATTCTCTCCATCGGCTGTCTTCTCACTGTGTGAGCAGCTTTGAGTCACATGCCACAATCTTAACGCGGCTAACAGTCTCCTGGCATTCTTCGCTCTTAAACACAGCATCTTGTAAGATAAAGGTCCACACATTGTCACAGAATCTGTAGGTATGAAGATGTCCCTGCACCAATAGTTGGGCAAATCCAAAGAACAATATAACTGAACCATGTTCATGCTAATAAGCCCCAAGAAATCATAGAAAGAATAACCAAATTCAGTAACAATTAAAGGAGAGTGAAAACAAATAAAAAGGGTTGAAAGGCCTAACAGACGAAAACCTGTATTTCATAAATAAAAAAAGAGGCCAAACAGACATAAATGCTGGCAAAAGGACAATATCAAGGGCAGCTCGGTGCACAAGGTATCCCGCGTTCATGCAGGGTCCCGTGAAGGGGGTATGATGTAGACAGCCTACCCTAATGCCAACTTAGTGCCAATATTAGTGGCTGATTCTACGGCTCGAACCCGTTTCCTATAGGTCACACAAAGACAACTTTACTATTGCTCCAAGGCTTCCTTTCCAAGAAGACAGCATCCTTCACAAATAATTTTGACCATAGTATAGCAAAATCAAAGAGATGACAAAAGAAAGTAAGGACTTATCAACAGAAGCCCTAGAGCTCAATTTCAAGGTTGCAGAAACTAAGCACACAAAATCTCATTCCACAACTAATGAAATGTGAGCACCTTCTTGAACACCTTTTTTTTTATGAAAACCTTGTTGAACACCTAACCCACTTGCAGGAACAGTCATGCACAATTTAACATCCAACAGAATGTTGTTCTTGATATATACATCACCTCCAACAGACCAGAAAGTGCTACCTAGAGGTCAACTGCTAATGAAGCGAGAAGACCATGGAAGATCACGATCAAATCCAAATCGAGACCTAAGAAGCTAAGTGATTAATCCTATCTGCCTAGCCCTTGTGGGTAGAGTTTAGTAAGAGGTTGTAGGTACCAAGTGGAATAGTCCAGGTGCGTAAGTTGGCCCAAACACTACCAAGCTATAAGCTAATAACAAAATTAGCACGGAATGGATGACTAATATCCCTATGCCAAATAGTTGACATCCAAATGTAATGTTAAAGTTCTATTCTATTTCCCAGAGGAGTAGGAGTGAGTTAGTGTCTGGCTGGACTTTGGTGAATGGCACTCGCTTTTCCACTGCTTGTGCATACTTCAATCAATTATTCTCAAGTTGAGCAATAGCTTTCCAGTTAAGGCAGCCCTCATGGTAAGTGGAAAGACATGTTGGGTTACAAAGATAATAGAATAAACAAGGGAGCGGAAAGCATACAGGAATCGAGATAAAGAGCAAAATCTGAGGATTCTACATATAAACTTACTTTGTAAAATCAACCTGAAAGGAGGCGGTCTCTTATGCTTCAGGTTCAACCATAGCTTTTATTGTGACAGTTGTATAATAATCAAAGCAGTATGACTTGAGCCTTATTGTGATAGTTGTCAAGTCAAAGGCTGTTGTGAAATTTGTGATTTAAAATTAGCGACAACTTCAAGTCTTCCCTCATGCCTTCTTGTCATCAAGAAGGATCAGCCAGTTAATCACTTTATTTCGAGTAACGTATCAGATCTTGAAAGATTGCTGTATTTTAGTGGATTAAGTTCATATAATTTGCTCTTTTTATAGGAAAGCACTCCCCAAAATCTGTTAAAATTTACAACAGTTCTTCTAATTCAAGCTCAGCTACTGAGCAATCATCCACCATACCTACTACCTTCAAAGACATCAACTGAATGACTTCTCTCCTCATTTAACCACTTTAAGATACCTACCCCATTGAGTTGGATTTTCATGACTCCTGACGGTCAGGAGACACAATTTGGGTACACCACCTACCTATATGCTGTAGATGCTTACTGTAAAGAATAAGCAAATCAATAAAATCAGCCTCCTCCCGCTGATTGCAATCGCTTGGCAATATGAGGATAACTAAACGCTACTCCTAGATGTTACGATGTCGGTCATATTATATAAGACGGAAAAATATAGCAACTAATCATCTATCCTCTTCACTCTTTTTGTTTTCTCCTAAAGGAGAATGATATGCTTCAGTCAGATGGATTAGAACTAGCATGATTCAAGTGGAAGACCTCAAGTTTTGTAACTGCAACACTTATGAGGTCCATTCCCAAATGTTAGTAGACAAAGAAAGCGTAAAATATATGTGCCTGATCTATTGATAATTTAAAAGAAAAGGAAAAGATCTGCGTGAATGCTATGTCTCAAAAGCAATATGCTAGATATCACACAGCACACAAATCCAGCAGGATGCAGTAAACCAAAAGTTGCTTCTAAGTTAAGAATTTTGGGGTGGGAACTTTATCCACCGAGCTTTGAAACATGCGCGAGCTGACACTCAAGGATTTCTCGGTTATCAAGAAAAAAAGGGTCTGCCTTACACTCTTTTGATTTTGTTCTAGAACAACGTTATTCAAATTCTTTGATGGTGTTAAGAATGAGAGACACTAGCTGATATCCTAAATTTCCAACTAATGAGACACATACAATTCAATTTATGGTGAAACTTTTGATATGTCAAAGATATCTTAACAGAAAACAAGCCAATAACCCATACCAACATAAGTGAGGTTTAGAGAAATGTTGCTCATCGGTAGATAACGTCCCATGTTCTACTGTATATCTTAATTCGTGTCCTGGCCAAGTGGGGAATATTGGACAATACTCCCCCTCCCCCACCCCCTCCCCCTCCCCCCCACACAAACAACTAATACGACAATATGGATTATGAAAATAACTTATGATTATGTGACTCATTGGACTGGACAAATGAAAATATAGTGATGTGACCTCGTATAATGGATGTAAACAGACACACGAGTGAATTCATCAGCTTCTTCATCTTCCATTCTTTTAAATAAAGCCAACAGAGACAGATTCAGCCACAACTATTTTTGCTTCTATATCGTAACACTTGCATCTTCTTGATGCCATTATGAAACCAATTACTTCAAAAATAAATAAATAAACAGAGACAGATTTAGCCACTACTACTAGTAAATTACATTATTTAGTAGATTTTCACATTGGAAACAGTCTATTGGAAACAACCTCTCTATCCTCACAAGGTAGGGGGGTAAGGTCTGCGTACAAACTATCCTCCCCAGACCCCACGGTGTGGGTAACTACTGGGTATGTTGTTGTTGTTGTAAAAAAGACCCAGAAAGCCAAAAAGAGTCAGTGATTCTTAATTATGTGAATCATGAAACTGATCCAATGATATATCATTGTTGTGAGCTCATATTATGGATCTAAACTGACAAACAAAGAGAAGATCAAACAAAAGCAGATTACAAGTACCTTAATAGTAACCTTGGTCTTTACTTGACTCTCCAAAGCTTCAGTCATTGACTGCAAACGGTGCAACAACATAAGAGATAAACATGGCCTAAACCCCAAAAAGCGAAACAAAAAAAAAAGATGTTTCGACTATTATACACGATTTTAGATACAAATTATTTGTATGGATATGTACATACATAAATGCATATAAAGGCCAGTATATGCTTACAGGAATATGTTGCCACTAAATGTGAGGGCAGATGCAGTACTTGGAGCCATTGCAGTAGACTTGAACCATATACATAGTTGAACAATTTCTCAAAAACATAATTTTATTTTTAAGTTTGCACCCAGTAACACCAAAATGGAAGTGGATACAATGACATCCCACGCCTCTAGCTTTAAATCACGGAGACTAAATGCAAGGAGATGTAGGCCTAGGGCAGCAGGTTCCGGCCCATTGCACTCAATTTAAACCATATACATAGCTGAACAAATTTTCAAAAAAAAAAAAACCAATAGTTTTGTGTTTAAGTTCACCTTCGTTACATAAAAAATTAGTGGTTTATGTTTTATATGTTTAAATATTTAAAAAAAGTTATAATTTATACAGACCCGGTGTTTACACCAACCGAATGAATACTAAATCATGGTTAATTAATGACTTAAGCATGATATATTAGTATAATTTGGTGTACATGTTGGGTGGGGGTAAGTGTTTAAATTGCACCTACTGATTTAAAATCCTGGATCTATCTGTGAGGGAAAAACAAACTGACCTTGTCAAACTGAACAAGAACTTGAATGGCGAGTTCTGGGCTAAGTATACCGGTAGATACCATCTCATCGAGTGTTTCAGTCAAACACATCCCAATCGTTGACCTCCTGTATAGCTCGAATGTCGCCATTTTTGTTCCTTTTCAAGATCTGCAAAAATTAAGAATCAATTCAAAATAAAACGCAGATTTTCAAGAGAAAATTAAATATTACTACTTACTAAATAGGTTTCAATGATGTACAGTTATTAAATGATGAATTCAGGTTTTGAGGGAATTACAATTGAAGGTGAGAGAGAATAAGGAGAGAGAGATAGGAGTTCGGTTCGAAGAGAGGGAAGAGATTTGGGGCTTTTTATACCCTAATATTCGTAGCGGATGGCATATATAGGCGAGCGGTGGAATCGTTACCTGAATTGACTAAAATACCCTTCTATTGCTCTCTATTTCCCAAAGGAATTCTATCCCTATTTTTTGTACCTTTGAGGAAGATAAATTTCCATCAAACTCTTCATTTTATTTTGTTATCGCGAGCTAGCTTGTATATATTTAAATTAATTTATTATTTTCTGTTAACACAAATAATTTTATTTACGAAAGAATCACCTAAGATTATTTGGTCTCCCTCCGCTGGAATTTGTCCATCAAACTCTTCGTACTAAAGTAAGTTAATTTTACTTACTTACGGACACTTGACATATGTTAAAATGCATTAATAAGAAATTGACGAGGATGAGACTAAGAGTAATGCAAATAAAAATATTTAAGATTTAACTATTGATAACTCATGTTGGATTAGTTTTTTTAAAAAAATTCAAATCGGCCCTCACAAACATAATCAAGTATTTCAACAAAAGGAAAAAAGAGATAGTGACTACTTTTAAAAATTTGTATATTTGAAAATAAACTTTTGTAAATTTCTAATGAAGTATCTAGTTCTACAATGCGAACCATTTATCAATATGCTAAAAAAAAAAATAAGCATTCCCAACTAACGTATAAATTAGTAAATTACGATGTTTTAGTTCTGTCTTTTTTAGATAGCCCATTTGAAATCCAAAATTTATTCTGTGATTGCACAACTTTCAATAGACACAGGCGTAAATTGGTCTCCTTCTAAACGTTTTTACTTATATTCTCACGTTCTCAGTTGGAAAAATTACGCGTATTTATCCAGCAAAATTTACCATTCGTAGTTATATTTGAATTTTGTAGCAAATTCATAAAACAAAAGATTAATTATTTTGAACTGAAATAAGAGAACAACAAGCTCTCGTAGCTTAGTTGGTTAGAGTGTTTGCTTAATTAATGAAGGTCTTGAGTTCGACTATTTTCGCTTTGATTGTATTTGTTGCGCATTTGAATACAGTTGATACATGTTGTATCTTTTGTATACACCCCTATATAAAGTCGATATAGTATCCTTTGCTCGAACGAATATAATTGATACAAACTGTATTCGTTGCGCGTTTGAGCAGAAACGATACATGCTGGTAGCAATTGAACAGTAGCTACGAATGATAATTAGGCAAACTATAGTTACTATGCTCTAAAGTATAATGGTTTATGAAAATTTCTCTTCTTATTATGGCGGCTATGTTTTCATGGCGAAAATGAACGAAAAGCGAGATGAGCGTGCTATTTTCAAATCGATTGATAGGTAGCCTGATCTGTTCTGATAGATCGAAAGAGATAAAGAGGGAATCTCTCAAGAATAAGGGGAAATCTCCTATTTCTATCTATTGATGAGACAACTATCTATTCTTGATCCATCAGAAAGAAATCGATATGTATCTCATGGAGTCTACATCGTACGTAGAGCCCCCAAGCGCTTTTTAGGCCAGCTCAGTTCTCTTATCCATCGGTCCAATGCACTGGGCTCATCTCATGGAGGGAAAATTCTCAGTTTGGAGGAATTTTATGATCTACAGTTAGTTTTAGAGTTTAGCATAAAAAAAATGTGCACTTTTGTTAAACATACTGCTTAATTTAAGTATGATACATCAAGGACCAAAATAGTTCAACCCTATTCCTAAGGACTATTTTGACCATTTTCTCGAAAATATTTCCAAAATATTTTGATCAACTAAATATGAAAGAAATAGAATCTTTTTTCCTCCATACCAAACACCCCTAATGGATGCTCTGACCACAAAAGAATATGGTAAGAATATTTAGTCACAACTTTAGAATCTGTTCATCTCCTTTCTCCTTTCTCCTTGACATGTTATCACTACTGAAAAAATTAAAATTAGCTACAAACTTCATCGCTAATATGTCGTTAAACTACTCATAGCTAACAATTCTTTTTGATAATTTATAGTTAATCTGTGGCTAAGTACGATTAGCAACGGATTTTGCTGTTTAGTTACAGAATTTATCCGTCGCTAATTCCCATTTTAATAGCATATGATCCATTATGTGGGATTATACTGGATATGTTGTTGTTGTATGATCCATAAATCTCAAGTCACTTTACTGCACTGAATATACAAGTTGATTGACACCATGAACTCCGAGTTTAGATCATTAAGTAAATTGGCGAGTACTCTAAATTGTCGTACGACAGCCAGAATCAGATCCATAATTTAAATTATACGAGTTCAACATTTAAGGTTTTTAGCACCGAACCCATTATATTTTTAAAGCTATAGGTTCATATCTACTGCTATTTATTACAATTTTAGTAGATTTTTAGATAGAAATTTATTCTCGGCATCGAATCGAAAGTTATGAGTACCTGTCACCTTAATGCTACATACGCCCCTGATAAGAACAATAAAAAGTAAAAGTGAAGACCAGGGAAAGGAGAGCATTTCATTAATTATTTGATGCATAAAAGTTGCTTCCTTATCTAGTAGCCAAATATTGGCAAATCTCAGGCAATCCAACTTGAAGAGATCTCTATCAAATTACTGCAGCTCTAGTTAAAAAGTGCGAGAATGCTATAGAAATGTATAATCCTTTTTATTTGTGGCAACAAATGAGTAGGATTTTCTGTGTGGAAAAATCAAAGGTTTTCACTCTAGCACGAGGGACCTTCCAAGCGAATATAGTCATACATAATCCCCTGGAAAGCATTGGAGCTCTTTGTTTGTGTCAAAAATATGGTGTTTTCTCCTCCCAAAAGTATAGAACCAGGTATTCTTACATTGAACAACCAATAGATCCCATGAATAGCATGCCTTGCAATTGCATTATCTCCTCCAATTTCTCCACTTGAAAATAGTGGAGGATCTGCTGTTGGATCGTTCATCCGGACCTTTTACAAAAGAATTCAACTCTTGTTAGTCTTACAAATTTACAATCCAATTCATGTCCACATTATTTAAAGACTTTGTAATATGATACCTGCAATTCAGCATGATTGGCAGCTGCAAGCGCCACGCGCAATGTGTATGCTCCAACTTTATCTACATTATCAATCTTGAACTTGATTTTCCATGTGGTACTTTGATATGCATTTTCGCCTATCTTCCTAAATATCAAGTATTTACACACTTATCTGTTATGTGAAGTCTTGGGATTAACTCAGGAGTCTAAAGGAAATTATTGGTAGCACTAGATTTTATCTTTCCCTTAAATTAAGTGGATTTCATGAAAAATGATTTCTATATTAAGGAGTTTTCACCTGTTAACCTGAGCAAAGAACCAGTCTTTCTGATAGTCACTAACTCCAACTGTGTAGACTAAATCATTATCAGGATATAACTCCGCATATCTCTCCCACAAACCATACTGCCTAAATCTGTGAAAGAGTGTTAAATTTAGTGGTATTTCCTCATGTCGTCCATAATCTGAAATCCGGAGAAAAGTAAAGGGCAACTGATTCAAATAAGTATGATGTTCTAAAGACATTATGCAAGTACATTGTTATATTCAGTTATTGCTTCTTGAACACTAGTGTGGTTAACATTATGAAGTTGTTAAGAAAGCTCACTTGTCTTGATTTATGTAGAGTTTGTTAACATATTTCGGGTTTGGATCAGGAATATAAAATTCTGCAGCAGAGCGATCAGGGATACCGATCTCCCACAAGGTAGGACCATCTCTTGGAGGCTCATAAACAAGCTCACCCAACTCAATATCACAACCTGCATTAACATTAATGCTAACGGTTAGAACCTTCTATAAAGCGTAAGTTTCAGTACAGATTCTAATTGAAAATGATGCTACTTAATAGAAGTATAGAACCTTCTGTTATAGTTATTACAACTTCATACTTGTAATCCCCGATAAATCCAGCTACCAATGCATAAAGACTATATAAGCCTGCATGTATATTCTTAACGACAAAGTAGCCGTCTTCATCTGTTGTAGTCCAAAACTGGTAACCCTGGTAAAGCGGCAATATGACTGTTAGTGTGTTAAACTGGTTTTTGAGTCTAAAGTGAAGGATGTAATTACCTTATTCTCTCTTTGCCATGATCCAGCATCTCCTGGAGCTGCGAGTCCTACATATGCATCTTTTCCAGGTAAATTTCCCTTGCTCAAGTATCTTTCCTTAAAATCGTGGGACTTAACTTAGAAAACATAGTTATCGAACCTGGAAATGCAAAATGTTGAATTAAGGTAAGAGAGGACGATACCTGTCTTGTACTAACATTCGACCTTTAACTATACCCCTTTGACCACACTTAGGAAATTCTTCAGAAGCTGGGAAACTATAGGGCCAGGACTGGACTTCTTTGTTCATCTGAATAAATTTGAACGTGAAATTGTGTCGAGTTATAAAAATACTATATTGCTTTACTGTTGTGGGTTCAACTTCTCTTTGCCTCTACCTGTCTTTTTGCGTCATCCCAAAGTGTTAGAGCCATTTCTTTGTCTGATACAGAATTAAAATATGTGAACACGGGCCCGAGGACTTTCTTCCACTCCTCACCAGGCTTGAATTTTACCAAAAGATCTGGACCAGCATAGTGGGAAGTTAGAAATATCTGCAAGCAAATCTTAAGAAGTTACTTGTGAGAAGTAATATTTAGAGGAATCATACTAGTTAGGTCAGAGAAAGTTCACTATGTGATTATGTTCATATAAACTAATGTATGGCTTTGATTGCTGATCAACTTATATACTAGAAAAACTTGGGAGATACTGAGGATTACAAAACAATTGAACGCATATTTTTCACTGAAACGATGCATACAGTTATTTGTCTCTAATTTATAGCTAGAAATATTGATTATATTAACCGCTTACAGCAAGGGTAGTCGGGTTCACATGCGAGGTTAGATCTTGTTTGAAGGGTCCTCCTGTTCTAAATTCATTGCTAGGAGTTATTTGCCAAAATCCAACAGGAGGGTCAAAACATATCCATCCATGCACTTGATTATCTTTGTTTTCAAGTGAATATTGATATTTGTCATCCACCTGCACTTGCGGATCCAAAGAAAATACTAAATTAAGTGCACTATTAATTTCTTATTTACAATACAGGCTTCCTCGTTTCATGCTGTAATTTATCACAAGTATAATACCTCTCCTTTGAATTCAGGTTCTATAGGATCAACAAGGAAAACTGCTTCAGGATAGGCTAGCGCTTGGCCTCTCTCTGGAAGCCGGTCTTCTGCACTAGGCATAAATCTTTGTCTATCATCTGTTATAGCCATGTAGTGAAACCTGGTAAAGCCATAAAGATATTACAGAGTTTTCCTCTGGCTTCTGTTTTCAGTGTTCATCTAATAAGAATCTGTCATTCTATATCCTTAAGGACACAACATTCTTCTTGACGAAGACAGCTTTCAAATGAACGTCGGACATCTGCATTTTGGACTACATCCTAGCATTTCCTTCCTTTCCTCCGCCTATTAAGGTAATTCCTTTCCCATGATAGAATATCGAATAAAAAGAGAGCACGACCGTTGCAAATGAATCAAGTTTATTCACTTCAACATGCTGCTTCATTTTAAGAAAATAGCTATGACGATTCTTACTTTTCTTTATTGAGCATGAAGGCGATTCTGGTTGTGTTAAGGTTGAAAGCAGGCATGTCTTTCGTGTGCTCAAAGATGGCATACGAGTAAAATCCCGGGACATCACGAAATACTACAAACCTGCAAATAAGTACGAATCCAAGTTGTTTATCATCATTTATGAGAAAATGTAATGAAACTTCAAAAGAAACTATCAAACATCAAGCAAGAACCTTCTATCAATATATAAAGGAGCTTGTTCACCCTGGACTGCTGGATTCCACATTCTTGTGAATGACAGCTCAATCTGCTTCTCATTTTCCACTATGACTTGCAAATCTGTTCCTTCTATCCTGCATTAATAATCCACACAACAAAACAAAGGACTATAAAGCAATCTCTATACTTCTTAACCTTTGTCAATTAACTGTAGCGCGGGGCGGAGCCAGCTCTTCGGCTACGGATTCGGTCAAACCCAGTAGTTTTGGTTCAAACCTTATATTTGTCTTAAGAAATTATTAAATATGCACAAATTATTAAGTTAGAACTCAATAACTTAAAAAAGTAGAATTCTGAACTCATAAGCTTCAGATCCCGACTCCGCCGATCTAACTGTAGCACCCTAAAGCTGATACACTAAGCAATATTAAACTTCTTCTAAAGGAAAAGGATGAAGAGTACATACGTGTCAAATTTTCCCCTTGTTTTTGTACTACCAGCCTCACTCCAATTAAGGTCCCAGAACCTGTTTGTTTCAACAACATCAAACAAATCACTATTTATTCAACTATGGTTGCAAAACCATTGGATTATCATCCTAATAAAATGATAGAAAGCTATGGAGGATCCAACACGGGTCCGTCAGCATCATGTCCGGCAGCATTTTGGAGAGTCCGTGCAACATAGATAGAAAGACCGAGTCGGATATTGTACGTCATCATCAGAATAGAAAACGGCTTTAAAGGTCTTAAAATAGTTCTTAAGAGGAAAGAAAGACCAGAGCTTGAAACAGAAAACAAAGGAGTTGTGATATACTTACCCTCCATTCAAATCTTTATTGTTTAGTTCGAGCAAGTTGTCAATTCCCTTATACTTTATCCCTCTAATAATTCCCCCTGGATTTGTCCATGTTATTTCCACTACACCATTGTTTATCACCACCTACAAAAGTAAACACTCTTATAGAAAGAAAGAAAGAAAAAAACCAATCTTTATCACTAGTTGCGTGATTGGAATAATAAAAGTTACATAGTCATTTTGAACATTTAACCGCAGTCCTGTAGAAGACATTGTTTCTCTTATAACAATTTTTTTCCCTCTGTGTCCCTCTTCCGTACAGCAGAGCAACCACCTATATGAAGAAGAACCATACATACATATATCAATATATACATATATGATGAGAGAGAGAGAGAGAGAAGTACCAGCGTGGTATGAATCTGAATATGCTTCAAGATTTGAACCGCCTTTGGTTATTTGTAGGTTTGTGGGAGAGGAGAGAGATGCATGCACAGCCCCATCAGACATTATAATTATAATAATAATAATAATAATAATAATAATAATATGTAGTACTACTATGAATTATGAACACCGTTAACACATGTCATAACTGTAGTCTCAGCGGCCAAAGCCAGAAATATGAATTCAAAAAATGTAAAAGTAACACACATCCGATGTTTTAACTTATGTCGAGGGATTCAACCAGGTGGAGGTGACATTTGATAAAGTAAGTAAAGCAACTATTTTACATCTTATATTTTAGAAATTTTATTTTTTGTTACACCTAATAAGTTATGTATAAATTTAGAAAAGGTTCAAGTAAAAAAGTTTGATTTCTTTCTTTAACAAGTATAAAGAAGTTGTAATATTTCTGTCAAGAAAATTGCACTTGAAATTAATATCGAACTCGAATTTCATAAAAAACTTATCATTAGGAGTGGCAAACGGGCGGGACAGGTCGGATATGGTTCGGGTCGAAAACGGATCATGAAAAATAGATAAATTATCTGACCCGATCTATATTTAATACGGATAAAAAATGGGTTAACCGGCAGATAATATGGGTAACTATATTATTCATGACTTCTTACATATGGTCACTTTTTGGAAAATTCTTAGTCTCTATAACTTGAGGAACCCCTAATTTGAGGCTTTACAAATGTAAAAGTTAGACTCATTGGTTATTCATTAGTTATCTATTTTCTAAATGGATAATATGGTTCTTATCCATATTTGACCCGTTTTAAAAAGTTCATTATCCAACTCATTTTTTAGTGGACAATATGAGTAATTAATTGTTTCCTTTTAACCATTTTGTCACTCTTACATGTAATATATAGGAAGTAACAATTTGATGAGAATGTTGATAATAAAATCTCAAAATCTTCGAAGAGTCCTTTGGAGTTGATTACTTTATACATAGTAGACAAGACTATTTTTTTCACTTCAAAACAGATTTGAAGCATATGAAAATATTTTTTGTTTTCTATTGAGCGGTAAAAATTAGGATCACTAGATGATGGAGATTTCAAGAAATATTGCCTTAATCTCGAATGTTCCTTAAAGCATAATATGAGATATTGATGGTTTAGATTTATTTTCGGAATTAAAAGTATTAAGAAAAATATTACAATTAGAAGATAACAATTTAACTGATACACTCGGTCAAATAAAAAGATTTGATTCTTTTTCCAATGCCTATATTGCTTATGGAATAATGTTAATAACTCTTGTTGGAAAGAAGTTTTCGAAAATAATATTGATAAAATCTTACCTAAGATCAACAATGTTGTAAAGACCCGTAAAATTTTATGGCTAAAAATAATGCCCAAATAGGTCCCCGTGTTGTTATAACTGTAGAAATTCTTAAAACGGACCCTTTTTGAGTAAAAAGTACCCCGGGACTTAAAGGATAAAATTTTCCAGATTTGCGCAGGTATGCGGTCCACTATGCGATCGCAAATCAGGTATGCGGACCACATAGTGGTCGCATACTTGGACACTTTGTTGTCAATTTTGAGGACAGCTATGCGGCCTAGAATGCGATCGCATTTCTTGAATGCGGGCCGCATATTTATCGCATTCTTGCACCTTGATTTTTTCGTAGGGAGTTATGCAACGCACTATGCGATCGCATAACAGGTATGCGGACTGCATAGTGGTCGCATACCTGGGCAGTCTGCTTTTCTTTTTTGCCCATTTGAGGGTCATTTATGCGATAGGAATGCGGACCGCATATCAGGAATGCGATCGCATTCCTGACCACATTTCTGTTTCGGGACTGTTAAAATTCTAATTTTATACCCAACTCGCAGTTCATTAAAACACTTACCCCCTTCCATTTTAAAGATTTTCTAAACAAAATAGAGAGAGGGAAGAGGGAGTTCTAGAGAGAGAAAGTCTCAACTTCATCAAAGTGACCCTCATTCATCACTCAAGCTTGGAACTAATCAAGTAGGACACTATTTTCTTCACCATAAGAGGTAAGCTTCTACCCCATCAACCTTAATTTCCATATTTTGTTAAGATGAAACATGGTTAGGTGAGTTCATGAAGATGGGGGTAGGAGTCTTGAATGCATGTAACCAACTAGTCATAATCTAGTAAAAGGAAATGGGTTAGAGTAATCTTTCACTAAAAAGAGGCCATTTAATCTAAAGGAACACCTAGTGTTTGATAGAATGCTCAAGTGAGTTCAAGACATGATCGTTATTCCTAATTCTAAGTTCAATTATGCCACATTGTGAACTAGATTGAAGGTGCTAGAAGGTCCGGTGAATTGTGGTAGAAATTAAGGAAAAATCCCAAATCAAGGTATGTATGGCTAAGTTTAATCTTTGTAGAGTCATCTTGTTGGTGTCCGAGCACTCGGTATGGAATTCTTGCTTGAGCATATGTGAATTGATTGCCCTGCTGTGTCGAGGTGTAAGATTTCGTTCTTTGAATTTCTTAGTCGATTACCATGTTATATGAGCTTGCGAAAAGGTGATTCTTTGTGCTTATTCTATCATGTGCAAAACTCGTTAAATGTTGAATACATCGGTATGAGAGGATGTGCTGCAAAACGAAAGAAATGATAACGAATCAAAGTGATTGAATTGTTGGTTGATTTTGCTATTAATTACATTGTTGAACGTATCAAAGTGCTAAAGGCGGTGTAGAAAATGATGAAAGTAAGTATGGACCGATTTTATTGAGTTAAATGATTGTGGCAACACCATATATGAATTATTGATTGGTAAGGATCATTGTGCCTTGATTTCACATAGTTATTGGTTGATATGAACTTATGTTCTTCGTGATGAAGATCCTTGTGATGTAATTGTTAGTGGCTATTGCTATGAAATGTGATTGTACGGTGGGATCGGGTTGCACGCCGCAACAGAATTGTCAGGTGGGATTGGGTTGCATGCCGCAACAGAAGTGTAAGGTGGGATCGAATTGCACGCCGCAACAGAATTGTAAGGTGGGATCGGGTTGCACGCCGCAACAGAAGTAATAAGGGTGTAATGTGGTTGTGACATGGGATCGTGTTGCACGCCGCAACAGAAGGAATAAGAGTGGAATATGAGGGTAAGGTGGGATCGGGTTGCGCACCGCAACAGGGGAATAATTGGAATAAGAAACTATGGAAACCTCATTTGTGATTCTCTTTATCTTTGTGTCATATTTGTTTGGGTTCTTTAACTGCCTCATATATGTGTATTGCTTGATTTTACATAGAGTAAAGTTTGTTTATACATACTAGTACTATTCAATGGTACTAACGTCTCTTTTGCCGGGGGCGTTACATCTTTTATATGGATGTAGGTGGTTCTATAGCAGGTAGCTCGGTCCGCCGTTAGTGGTGCATCCTCTTCATCTCTTTAGCAGTTTTGGTGAGCCCCATTTCCTCCGAGGGCCGTGTGTGGACTATATCATTCTCTTTTGTTTATGTTGTAAAAGGTATAGCCGGGGCTTTGTTGCCGACAAGTATGTATACTCTTCTCCGTGCCTTTAGAGGCTCCGTAGATACTGTGTGGGTTGTATATATTTTGGGTAGTAGTTGTAACTATTTGTAACCGTGATTCCGTGTTGGAAATATTGTGCTTAGTTTGTATATTTTGGGATTATCAAATGTTGAAGTTTTAAAAGAGGAAAATGGACTTATGTTGTAAATTCATAATTTGATTCCATTTGCTATTTCATTTACAAATTTATATATTATAAATACGGGGTGATGCGTTGGGTAGGAAAGGCAATCCAGGTTCACTTGACCGGGATCATCCGGTTAGGCGCCGGTCTCGTCCCTCAGTTTTGGGGCGTGACAAATGTCTCAATAAAGGTTAAATGAATTAGCTATGTTGTCAATTAAGAAAGACTTATCGGGAGTTATTGACTATAAAAAAATTATTAGTAACTTTGTATCTAAGAAACGCTAGAAAAATAGACTAAATAAATAAATAAAAAAATTTTAAAGTTAAAGTCCCTCGTAAAATTTGGTTTTAGGCCACAAAGCTCTTTGGAGCACCCTTGATTCAACAATTGCACATATACAAAAATATTTGTTTTTATCCATTTTACATGTTTAATTCTCTGGACAAAGTAAATTCAATTGAAGCCCTTTACTAAAAGTAGCTATGTCTCTATCAATGTACTAACCTGAATAAATCTTTTATAATATAAGGTTAAATTGACCTGCACAATAATAAGTAATTTCTTATAGCAAATTTAATATAATAAGCTGAAAAATAGAATAACAACTTGCTCAATCCCATAAAATTACACTAATACTGCAAATACATAAAAAACTAAGAGTCCGGAATGAAAGTGTGATTCTTTTGGATTCAAGTGACACAAATAGGTAAAAGAAAAACTGAGAACCATTTTATATATTATGCGATTATTTACCGCGCTATACCTTAATGGTTATTCACTGCGCTATATAGCACATCTTATATGTGTGTTATACCTCCCGCCTTTTTTGAGTTCAAATATCACCGCACTATATATAAAATGGTACTCAATTTTTTTTTTTTACCTATTTGTGTTGTTTTAGAGCACGTTTGGATTAGTTGATTTAAAGTGATTGATAAGCATTGGGCGCTGAAAAGCACTTTTAAGTGCTGAAACTGATTTAATAAATAAGCAGTTACGTGTTTGGATACAAGTGCTGAAATTGATAATAAGCTGCTGCAGTATTTGATTAGAAAGTGCTGATAAGCTCTTTTTCTGGTAAAATGACTTAAATAACCTTAGAACTGTTTACACTTATAAAGGCGTAATTTCTTCAAAATTTTAGATTCCAGATCGATTCAAATACAAAATATTCTATTTGTTACTTTATTTTAAACACAATTGTGCTTAGATAAGATAATTTTTATGATAAATATAATTTATTTTATGATAAGCATATAATCATAAGTTATAAAATTAATAAATTGACAAAAGTTTCTCAATAAAAAATAAACTTAAATAGGACAAAATATTTGAAGAGAAACAAACACTATCTTCATCACCACAACACTTAGCAAGCAATACACCAAAAATTTGATATGTCCTTATTTATTACATACAGTTCAAAAATTAATAAACAATCACATAGATACAAATATACAAAGGAATAGAGAATTTGCTTATCTTAAATAGTCAACGAGAATTGCAAACTTGAAGAG